>CM077261.1:1415246-1425246 GCA_039654775.1 Spinibarbus caldwelli
AGCGGTGGTACAGCAACTGTGGCGACGGGACGTGACGTCTCCGTTCCCTCCTTCAGGGAACGAGGGTTACATACGTAACCGAGACGTTCCCCTTTCAGTCGGTCACTCCGAGTCACGTCGGATGACCGACGAAATTGGGATCCCTACCAAAGCGCCACAGGAGCTGCCCCTTCCAGTGCCCTGTGTAGGGCTCCTGACCCTTCCTATAAGGCAGACGATAGGACCGGGCTCTACACAGAGAAGGTCAACTACTGGTGTTCCTTGAGCAACCCAAACAGTAGGACTAGGATAACACTGGGAAGCGTGCCCTTCCACTTGGAAGAGGCACACTGCGGAGTCACCTCCTCCCAGAGGGGGTTAAGTGACATTCAAACATGTGAAGTACCCCCGAAGGGCCTATTGCACATGGAAGTCTCTGAGATGGCTCAGGCTGCATCTTTAGAGATGGCAGAACGTGGTCCGCCAGGGGAAACACGGCTCTAATAAGAATACCGTGGAATACACATATGGGATCCCGACAGGGTCTCTCATATGGGCACTAGCCTCGCACCAGATTTCAAGAATTCATTGGCTGAAGGCCTGGCGCCGGACGCCCCGCCGCGTCCGGACGCCGGAGTGCTGGAGGACTCAACAGGGTTTGCCTGGTTAAGGAACTCTCTGGAGAATTAGGCGTAAGGACGCCGCAAGCCGACTCTGAGCCGGCCCTCTCAGTGCCACTACCCGTTTGAGGTGAGAACACAGGAGGAAACCGGTTCGACACGTAGGCTATAAAACCTAGCGAACGTGTTGGGAGTCGCCCAACCCGCAGCTCTACAGATGTCTGCTAGCGAGGCACCACGAGCCAGTGCCCAGGACGATGCGACACCCCTAGTGGAGTGAGCACGCAACCTGAGCGGGCAGGGCACACCTTGTGCTTCGTAGGCCAAGGTGATGGCATCCACTATCCAGTGGGCCATCCTCTGCTTGGAGACAGGCTTCCCCTTCTGCTGTCCTCCGTAACAGACAAAGAGCTGTTCTGAGGTCCTGAAGCTCTGAGTTCTATCCACGTACTGACGCAGTGCGCGTACAGGACAGAGCAAAGCTAGGGCTGGGTCTGCCTCCTCCAGGGGCAGCGCTTGCAGGCTCACTACCTGGTCCCTGAAGGGCGTGGTAGGAACCTTGGGCACATAGCCGGGCCGGGGCCTCAGTGTTGCACTGGAGTCAGCCGGCCCAAACTCAAGGCACGACTCGTCGACCGAAAATGCCTGCAGGTCCCCCACCCTCTTGATTGAGGCCAATGCAGTCAGGAGTAGGGTTTTCATAGAAAGAAACTTCAACTCGACTGACTGCAATGGCTCAAAGGGGGCAGTTTGTAGGGCTCTTAGCACCAAAGCCAAATCCCAAGAGGGAAGGGAGGGAGGCCTCGGAGGATTTAACCTCCTGGCCCCCCTAAGAAACCTGACGACCAGATCGTGCTTCCCCACCGACCTCCCCTCTATGGGGTCGTGGTGGGCAGAAATAGCAGCAATATATACCTTAAGGGTGGAGGGGGACAGCCTACGCTCCAACCCTTGTTGCAAAAAGGAAAGCACGGCTCTGATCAAACATCTCCGGGGGTCCTCCTGGTAAGAGGAACACCATTCGACGAACAGGTTCCACTTCAGCGCATAGGCCCGTCTTGTGGACGGTGCTCGTGCTGAAGCGATAGTGAGCGCTACCTCCTGGGGCAGGTCACCTAGAACCTCCGCGTCCCGTCCAGGGACCACACATGAAGTTTCCACAAGTCTGGACGCGGGTGCCAGAGGGTGCCCCGTCTCTGAGAAAGCAGATCCTTCCTCAGAGGAATCGGCCAGGGAGGGGCTGTCGCGAGGAGCATGAGTTCCGGGAACCAGGTCCTGTTGGGCCAATATGGAGCCACTAACAGGACCTGCTCCTCGTCCTCCCTGATCTTGCACAGCGTCTGTGCTAGCAGGCTCACTGGGGGAAACGCATACTTGCGCAAGCCCTGGGGCCAGCTGTGTGCCAGTGCATCCGTGCCGAGGGTTGCCTCGGACAGGGAGTAGAACCACTGGCAGTGGGTGGTTTCCGGAGATGCAAACAGGTCTACCTGAGCAACTCCGAACCGACTCCAAATCAGCTGGACCGCCTGGGGATGGAGTCTCCACTCCCCAGGAAGTGCCGCTCGGGACAGCTCGTCGGCCGCCTGATTGAACACTCCGGGGATGTGGATGGCACGAAGGGACCTCAGATGCTTCTGACTCCAGAGGAGGAGGTGGCGGGCGAGTTGCGACATGCGACGGGAGCGCAAACCGCCTTGCCGGTTGATATACGCAACGGTCGCAGTGTTGTCCGTACGGACCAGAACGTCCCTGCCCCGAAGGCGCCCTCTGAGGCGGCACAGGGCAAGACGTACTGCCAGCAACTCGAGGCAATTGATATGCCAACGCAAAAGGGGGCCCGTCCAAACCCCTGATACTGCGTGCCCGTTGTACGTGGCACCCCAGCCGGTGGCTGAGGCATCCGTGAATACCACAGCATGCCTGGATACCTGCTCCAGGGGCACTCCTGCCCGAAGGAACGAGGGATCTGACCACGGGCTGAAGGTCTTGCGGCAGGCCGGTGTAATCTGAACCCGGTGAGTACCGCGTTTCCACGCCCACCTCGGGATTCGGCCATGGAGCCAGTGCTGAAGCAGTCTCATATGGAGCAGACCGAGCGGAACTATGGCCGCAGCTGCAGCCATATGCCCCAGGAGCCTCTGAAAGAGTTTCAGTGTGACCGCTGTCCTGCCTGATAAAGTCTTGAGGCAGTTCAGCACCGACTGAGCACGTTCCTGGGTGAGGCGTGCTGTCTGGTTGACCGAATCCAACTCCATGCCGAGAAAAGAGATCCTCTGCGTTGGCACGAGTTTGCTCTTTTCCCAATTGACCCGAAGGCCCAACTGGCTGAGGTGCCTGAGCACCAGGTCCCTGTGTGCGCACAACAGCTCTCGAGACTGTGCAATTATGAGCCAGTCGTCGAGGTAGTTGAGAATGCGCACACCCTGTTCTCTCAGGGGAACAAGGGCCGCCTCTGCGACTTTGGTGAAGACACGAGGCGAGAGGGACAGCCCGAAGGGCAGAACCTTGTACTGATATGCCCGACCTTCGAACGCGAATTGCAGGAATGGCCTGTGCCGCGGAAGAATCGAAACATGAAAGTACGCGTCCTTCAGGTCGATCGCTGCAAACCAATCTAGGGGACGGACGCATCCAAAAATGCGTTTCTGCGTCAACATCTTGAACGGCATCTTGTGAAGTGCACGGTTCAAAACTCGCAGATCCAAGATCGGTCGTAACCCACCGCTTTTCTTGGGCACAATGAAGTAAGGGCTGTAAAACCCCGACCTCATATCGGCTGGAGGGACCGGCTCTATTGCATCCTTCGCCAGTAGGACTGCAATCTCCGCGAGCAAGACAGGGGCATCGACGGCTTTGACTGAAGTGAACCGGATGCCCCTGAACTTGGGGGGACGCCGGGCGAACTGAATCGCATAGCCGAGTCTGATGGTCCGCAGGAGCCACCGGGACGGGCTGGGGAGCGCTAACCAGGCTCCGAGAGACCGCACCAGTGGAACCAACGGGGCCACCGACGCGCCAGCGGTGGGGCAGCGAGGTGGAACACAGGGACCGGCCCCAGGGCCTGTGACGGCCTGGCCTGTGACGGCAGGGGGCGGGGTCTGGGTGTGTAGTGTAGCACTCACCTGATTTCTCCTCGCGCGGGAGGAGACACAGGAACCCGGCTTGAGGCTTGTGACAGCCCGGCGTTTGACGACTTGAAGCGGGGAATGGAGTGCTACTGCCCTTACCTGGTTCCACGAATGGGCAGGAGGGGTGCTCTTGGGCAACCACCTGCTGCCTGCTGGCGAGAGAGGAGGAGGGAAGCGATCCTGTGATGCACGGATCACCACTCTCCTCCTCTTGAGACCCAGAGATTGAGGAAACCGCTCTTTTACTGATGTTTTGGGTACCGCTGGCTGCTGGGCCAGCGGCGGAACAAAAACAAACTGAAACACAGGATTCTCCACCCGGCCCTCCACCGGGGGAGGGAGTGGTGCGGTCACCATCTCCCGAAGAGCAGTCTCCTCCATCTCTGGGTCGCCCGTCTCAGGGCCTCTTGCACTTGCCGCCAGGTTTGGCGGGGGCCTGGACGGGCTGGGCGTCCTGCCTGCGACCGGCTCCACGACGCGGCCTGGTGGAAGGCTGCTGCGGCTGCGCGGGAGCGGGGGCGGCCGCAGGGGGGCGCCCACGGCGACGAGCAGGCTGAGTGGCTGCAGCCGGAGTGGAAGCAGCAGGTTTCCTCCGGCGCATGATGTGTTTGATCGCCTCAGTCTGCTTCTGGGCTGCCGAGAACTGCTGGGCAAAGCTCTCGACAGCGTCGCCGAAAAGGCCGGTCTGTGACACGGGAGCATTCAGGAACTGTACCTTTTCCAGCTCTCTCATGTCAGCAAGACACAGCCAGAGATGGCGCTCCTGGACCACTAACGTGGACATCGCACGACCCAGAGACTGTGCGGTCACCTTCGTCGCTCGTAGCGCGAGGTCCGTCGCAGCACGCAGCTCATGTAGAACCGCCAGGTCGTGACCACCCTCGTGCAGGTCTTTCAGTGCTTTGGCCTGGTGGACCTGCAGCAACGCCATAGCGTGGAGGGCGGAAGCCGCCTCCCCACAGGCTCTATAAGCACTGCCAGTTAGACCTGACGAATACTTAGAGGCCCGTGAGGGGAGACACGGATCACCCCGCAGGGTGGAAGCGGCTGTTGGACATAGTTGCATGGCCACAGACCGCTCCACCGAGGGGATGCCCGCATACCCCAAAGCGGCTCCACCATCGAGGGTGGTGAGAGCGGAAGAACTACAAGATTTGTTTCGGGCAGTGAAAGGTGCCCTCCACGATCTTGTCAGCTCCTCGTGCACTTCCGGGAAGAATGGCACCGGAGGGGGGCGCTGAGAACCAGCGCGACCCCCACCGAGAAACCACTCGTCCAGCCTCGAAGGATCGGGACGCGGTGGTGGATTCCACACGAGCCCGACATTCTCGGCGGCCCGGGAAAGCATGGCTGTCATCTCTGGGTCTGGCTCGGACAACGCTACCACACCCGAAGGGGGCAGCGCAGCCGAGTCGTCATCCCCGGAGAGAGAGGGCCCGCCCTCCGATGCAGTGATCGACATCTGGTCGTCAGGGGGACCACCGAAGGAGACGCCTGGTGCACCCCGAGCAGAGGGCCCAGCACGCTCCTGCGGCAGCTCCACCGGCTGCGGAGTGCTTGAGGGGCGAGGAGCTCCACTTGGGGAAGCCCTCACCGTAATCCTCAGATCACCTCTGCCCCCACCGGACCCAGCGGCGCGCACGCTGGACCGCGGCAGAGGCAGAGGGACTCCGCCATGTTTGACATAGCGGAGTCTAAGACTCAACTCCGAGATGGTCATGTCCCCACAAGAAGAACATGAGCCATCCACGAAAGCCTCCTCAGCGTGCTGAATGCCCAGACACGTGAGGCAGCAATCGTGACCGTCCTGAGGCGCCAGGAAGCGACCACAGCCAGAAACGCACGGGTGATAAGACATCTTTAAAAAGACGCGATCACCCGTGTACTCTCTTAGAGAAATTTGCTCTTAGAAATGCTCTTTTTTGAGGTGCTGAAGCACGCAGGGGAGCTTGGCCACCGCACACTCCAAGTGTGGCTGCCAGCGGGAAGACGATTCTGCTCTCCCGGACACCGTGACCACCGCTGCTGCACCGTAACGCCCGCACTCGATCAGGAACACTTCTTGGGAAAGGGAGCAGTAGCTTCACTACTACCGCTCGGCTCCGAAGCGAAAGGATAATTGATGCGGTGCATCAGCTGCCTCTTATGCTCACACTGTGATCAGCGGCAGCTGGATGCAATAATCGCATGCCAATGTCCATTGGCTCGTTTAGTTACACTCGAAGTGGATTGGTCTCTCTTGCGAGATCCCAATTTCGTCGGTCATCCGACGTGACTCGGAGTGACCGACTGAAAGGGGAACAATGACAAAAGCACACAACAAAATGACAAAAATAAAAAAATAATAAATTGAAAAAAACTGAAAAACATATTAAGCTAAATAGAAATATTAAATAATAATGATAATAAAAATAAATTAAATAGATTAATGATAGTAATAATAATAACAATGACAAAAGCACACAACAAAATAACAAAAAAAAAACATTTTAAGCTAAATAGATAAATATAATAATAATAATAAAAATAAATTACATAGATTAAAAAATGATAATGTAATAGTAATAATAATAATGACAAAAGAACAACAAAATTACAAAAGCAAGTTGAAGTGTTGAGGGTTAGTTTGTTGTTAGCTGATGTTAATAAGTGAGATTAGTTAGCTGATGTTAGGCAATGTTAACCGATTGTGAAGTGTGTAGTTAGTTGATGTTAAGTAATGTTAACCGATTGTGAAGTGTGTTGTTAGCTGATGTTAGGTAATGTTAACCGATTGTGAAGTGTGTAGTTAGCTGATGTTAGGTAATGTTAACCGATTGTGAAGTGTGTAGTTAGCTGATGTTAGGTAATGTTAACCGATTGTGAAGTGTGTAGTTAGCTGATGTTAGGTAATGTTAACCGATTGTGAAGTGTGTAGTTAGTTGATGTTAGGTAATGTTAAGTGATTGTGAAGGTGTTTTGTGTGTGATGCTGCAGCTGTGTGGCGCTGAGGATGTGCTCATCGCAGAGATGATGATGTCAGAGGAGCAGCTGAGCGATATCCCAGAATCCTCTTCTGGTCTGAGCTTGGCGCGCAAGCAGATCCTCTCGGCCCAGTTTGAGTGTTACCTGAAGATCATGTACGAGCCGCCCCGCAGCGACCCAGGTGAGAACACCAATGAATGATGACAATACAGGAATACTGAAAAAATTAATTCAGGAAATAAAGGTTAATGTGGCAGAGCAATAGCAATCTATATATATATATATATATATATATGTGTGTGTGTGTGTGTGTGTGTGTTGAAAGGAGTGAAATTATTTCCTTATGAAATTAATTCTTCATGAGACCAAAACTCAGGAATTCTTGCAAAACAGATGCCATGCAATAAAACCATAAAACTAATCTGGAGAAGAGATCTCCAAAGAGAACAAACACCACCACCCTGACCAAACTTATCTCCTTGATCATTTACGACCCGCTTCTCCCCCTGCCCTCTCTGCCTCTCCCTCTTTTCCCCCAAAAGGTTTCACTCAAAGTTCATTATCTTGTGAATGTTGTTTTTCCCTTTCATGTTTGGTATCATTCTAAAGGTCTCCGTGCGATTGGTAAACTGGTCTCAATTTCACAGTAGTCACTTATATTATGAGAAAGACTGAAAACTTTTGTAGAATTGTGTTCTGCTGCTGAGGGGTTTTCCTTTAGAGGTCTGTGAGAATGTTTATCTATCTCCAACCAGGTGCAACCCTGGAGCACGAGAACCCAAAAACCAAAAGGTCTTTTATGTTTTTACAACTGATTTAAAGATTTCTTTGTTTTTGTTCTGGTAGTATTTAAGGGAAAGTTGCAAATCAGTCTTTGCGATTCTGTAGCCAGATCAGCCCGTAGTGTGAAGTGTATTTCATATGCTTCATACTATGTATCTTCCTGAAGTCAGGTATACATTTTTACTCTTAGATTCATCTTTGAGAATTTGATGTTTTGTATTGATATGACTTGATATCTTTGAATTGGCTATGAAATCGGCATGATACAATTTTACCTGACTAATAATAAATTGTTATATTTGATTTATTCTGATCTCTTCCAGTAGATTAAAATCATAGTCTAGTGTTTCCGCAAATCTGTGTCCAGGACAGATCATACTGAAGTACCAATGAATGCAGCGGGGGCTCGTCATTAGGGATCTTCTGATTTCTGTCTGTGACTGGCTTAACAAGTTACAGTTTTCGTGATTAGAAAAGTACACTTTTTGTTATGTGCTAGCAGGGTGCAGCCAACTTTAAGCTTTAAGCTTTAATCTAATCATCCTGCAGTGCTCGCAAAATCGCTAGCCCGATGTCCCGGGGCTATTGTGTTTTCCAGTCGGGCTACCAAAATGAATCACTGCCCTCCCCGACGGGCTACCTTAAATACAGGGCTCCCCCTTAAAAACTCTTCAGTTTAGTTGTATCAAACTTAAGGCCATAAAAAGTTTTAAATACGTTAAATGGTACAAGAAATGTCTTAACTATAATTTCAAGAGGTCTTACAGTTGGGGATGGAAAGACAAGAATGGGATACAGCTGGATTAAACTTCAAAAGGCAATGATGCAATTGAATAAATATGAGCGCTGCACGTTTCAAGTCAAAACGCGGCGCAGATGTCTTTATGTGAATGTATCTGAAGGGAACCGACTGTCCTCAGAAATGTGTCGTTGGCAGTTTTATTTCATCTTACCTATAATGCCTGATAAAGCAGCATTTATTGTGTACAGCCGCTAACAGGGAGTTTCTCTGAGAGAAACCGCTATATTAAGCCGCTGCTAAAGCTCCACCTCGTGGCAGAGAATGAATCTGCATTTCCAATAAGCCTTTCTTGCTGTTTATGGTCAGATCAATGCAAATATCGACCCATGTTTTTACGCAGCAAACACATAGAGTTGTAAATGAGAAAGAAGTTAATGTGCCTTCTAAAAATCTAAACAATCAAGACAGTAATATTTATTCGTTTTAAATGAATATAATAATTTATATGCTTGATTTATCCCTTTTCACAAAAATGGTCTAAAGGCCGAAATGCTGTTGTATAAGATTTTCGTTTTTGTGAAAACCTGTATCTGAACTGTAAATCAAGTAATTTTATGGCTTAATACTGTATGTTACCATAGACATTGTCCAACTCCGCTCATACTGTGTTCATTTTACTTGTGCAGCTCTTAAAATGGGTCATAAATTGCCTTAAATTTATTTTTTAAAATTCTGCAGATACCCTGTGAAATAAAATTCCTTCCTTCATATTTGTTGATATTTGTGTATTGAAAATATTTTTGATTGACATTTCGACTCCTATCTGATTTCCTATATTTAAAAAAAAAAAAAAAAAAAAAAAAAAGGTCTTTCTTAGTTAAATTAATGTTCGGGCTACCAAAATCTGAAGAGTACTTGCCCAAAGGGCTACCAGGGATTTTGAAATTTTGCGAGCCCTGCCCTGTATCCTCTGAGTAAGTATAACTGGCGAGTTTGTGCCATGCGTTCACAGTTGGCCGAGTGAATTGCTAAGTGACACTGGGTCGTTAATGAACGAATAATTGAAAGTATGGGATGTCTAGAATAATCAAATATCTAAATTAATAATCAATATTTGTGATCAGTTTTTAATTAGAAACATTGCCTAAATTTAATGATCATGTGAAATTGGAGTCAGATTGAACACGAAGCTAGACTGAAATTTAGACCAAATCCTGATAAATTCAGAAGCACAAGTAAAAGACCGAATACGCATTAAACCTTTGACCAGGCCACTGGATTCCACTTTTTGGGCTGGTGGATGGAATCTTATACATATATATATATATATACACACACACACACACACACATTTTTGGCCCCTTGGCATCTTTGTTAAATCTTTGTTAAACATATGTTTAAAACAGGATCACATTATCTGTGGTTTAAGTCTTTATTCATTTAAATCAAGCTGAAATAAAATACAATAAAAATACAATATAAATATTAGATTAAAAAAATATGTGAACATTAGAAACATTGCCTTGGCAAATAACTGAAAGTAAATAAGATTATTATTATTATTATTATTATTATTATTTGTAATTTATTAAAAATAAAACTGAAAAAAATATGCTAAATAGAAATATTTAAAAAACGAATTAAATGACAAAAGCATACAAAAAAAAAGACTAAAACAAAAATATAAAAAATATAAAAATAAAAATAAAAGCTAATTTAAAATAATTCATAATAACAATGCTAAAATAACACTGGCAATATTTGTCCATAAACTCAGTTCAAGA
>CM077261.1:1430246-1432746 GCA_039654775.1 Spinibarbus caldwelli
CAGAATTTGGGAAAAAATAAAATGGATTTATAGGGCCCTAAAGTGTCATTTTTGTTAACTTTTCAATTAATTGTTGTTATATTGTATTACTTTCATGATTCCAAATAATGAAACATGCATTTTGTATTAAAAAAAAAAACAAAAAAAACAACAACAACAACAAAAACTTAATTTAACCATTAAAGTGGAAAAATAAAACAGAATTTGGGAAATAATAAAATGGGAAAATGAAAATGTAATTTGGAGAAAAAAATAAAACTTAAAAATGTACAAAATGACATTTTATTTATTTATTTTAATTTAATTTACTTAAACCTTTAATTAGTTGTTGTTAAATTGTTTCATGATTTCAATTAATGACACATGCTTTTTGATTAATAACACTTAATTTAACATTAAACATTTAAACAATTTAATATTTAAAATTGAATTTAAAAAAAAAGAAAGAAAGAAATTAATCCAGAAGAATCTACATGGAAAAAAATTAATTTAGCAAACAATTTTCCCAAATGAAATGCGTGATTCACACAAACCTTACTGACGTTTCTCATTGTATTCCATCAGAGAAAGTGACCAAAGAGTGCGACTCGGATGGTCACTGGTTTCGTCACCCAGAAAGCAACCGTCTGTGGTCCAATTACACGCAGTGCTCAGCATACACTAAAGACAACGTCCAGGTCAGAGCTTCACTTTTACACATTAAATCAATGATTCATAATCCTGCCATCATAACATGTGTGTGTTTCTCCTACAGTTCACGTTAGGGAATTACTATCTGGTGATGGTGGGACATTCTCTGTCCATCATATCGCTGCTCATCTCCATCTGCATCTTCTCATACTTCAAGTACGTCATAACAGCACACACATGAAGACTCGCATATGACCCTGGAGCACGAAAGCAGTCATAAGTAGCACAGGTATATTTGTAACAATAGCCAACAATACATTGTATGGGTCAAAATGATCCATTTTTCTTTTATGCCAAAAATCATTAGAATATTAAGATTGTGTTACAGATATTTTGTAAATTTCCTACTGTAAATATATCAAAACTTAATTTTTGATTAGTAATTATATGCATTGCTAAGAACTTCATTTGGACAACTTTAAAGGTGATTTTCTCAATCTTTAGATTTTTTTGCGCCCTCAGATTCCAGATTTTCAAATAGTTGTATCTCAACCAAATATTGTCCTATCCTAACAAACCATACATCAATGGAAAGATGATTTATCAGCTTTCAAATGATTTATAAATTTCAAAATACTGACCCTTATGCCGGGTTTTGTGGTCCAGGGTCACATATGATGTTTCTGTCAGTCTGTGATCAATAGAGTAGAATGAATGTCTTTGAGGAGACAGTAGTGGATCATTTTCTGTGCAGGTGTTTGAGCTGCCAGCGAATCACTCTTCATAAAAACATGTTCACCTCCTTCATCCTCAATTCGTTTGCCACCATCGCCTGGTTTTACTTCATCATCGGAGATCATCGGACCAGAATGGTTTCGGTAAGTGCATATAAACTATATATGACAGTATATATATGTGACCCTGGAGCACAAAACCAGTCTTAAGTAGCACAGGTTTGTAGCAATAGCCAAAAATACGCTGTATGGGTCAAAATTATCGATATTATGTAAAGATATTTTGTAAATTTCCTACCGTAGATATGTCAAAACTTAATTTTTGATTAGTAATATGCATTGCTAAGAACTTCATTTGGACAACTTTAAAGGTGATTTTCTCAATATTTTGATTTTTTTGCACCCTCAGATTCCAGATTTTCAAATAGTTGTATCTCAACCAAATATTGTCCTATCCTAACAAACCATACATCAATGGAAAGATTATTTATTCAGCTTTCAGATGATGCACAAATAATAAGAAAAAAAGACCCTTATGACTGGTTTTGTGGTCCAGGGTTATGAGTCTTTCATAAACACTTACTGTAACTTACTGTACAGAGGTGTATATATGACTCATTCTAGAATTGCGGGTACATTTCAAGCTGAGAAAGAAAACAAAAAATTAGATTTTTTTTTTTGTCAAACTTTTTTTTATTTTCATAGAACACACTTTAAATTTAATATTTTCTATATTTGCTGATCTTAAACTTGTAAAATTTTAAATATTTATTCTGAAAATCAATGTACTAACAGAAAAATCTGTCAACTCTGTTACAGACAAATTGGGTCAAACATATACAGTTAACAAATGTAACACAATTTAAAACCCTGTCCTCCCTAGAAGAACATCTGTCTCTTAATCCATTAATTCAACTTTAAACCTAATAATATATGGACTTTTTGTTTTAGAGTAAAAATATCAACACATTTAACTGAAAAGTTACCAACATGGTGTGCATTTTCTTGAAACATAGCTTTAAAAATGGATGAAATTCTTTATAATTTCATGTAGTAGTAGTAGTAATCAGGCTAATTAGCTTCTGATCAATTTGTTAACAATAAAACACATATAATTATCGATTTTAAAGCAAAAC
>CM077261.1:1437746-1482746 GCA_039654775.1 Spinibarbus caldwelli
CATCAGATTTCAAGAATTCATTGGCTGAAAGGCCTGGCGCCGGGCGCTCCTCCACGTCCGGACGCCGGAGTGCTGGAGGACTCGACAGGGTTTGCCTGGTTAAGGAACTCTCTGGAGAATTAGGCGTAAGAACGCCGCAAGCCGACTCTGAGCTGGGCCTCTCAGTGCCACTACCCATTTGAGGTGAGAACTCACGAGGAAACCGGTTCGACACGTAGGCTATAAAACCTAGCGAACGTGTTGGGAGTCGCCCAACCTGCAGCACTAGAGATGTCTCCTAGCAAGGCACCACGAGCCAGCGCCCAGGACGATGCCACACCCCTAGTGGAGTGAGCACGCAACCTGAGCGGGCAGGGCACACCTTGTGCTTCGTAGGCCAAGGTGATGGCATCCGCTATCCAGTGGGCCATCCTCTGCTTGGAGACAGCCTTCCCCTTCTGCTGTCCTCCGTAACAGACAAAGAGCTGTTCTGAGATCCTGAAGCTCTGAGTTCTAACCACGTACTGACGCAGTGCGCGTACAGGACAGAGAAAAGCTAGGGCTGGGTCTGCCTCCTCCAGGGGCAGCACTTGCAGGTTCACTACCTGGTCCCTGAAGGGAGTAGTAGGAACCTTGGGCACATAGCCGGGCCGGGGCCTCAGTGTTGCTCTGGAGTCAGCCGGCCCAAACTCAAGGCACGACTCGTCGACCGGAAATGTCTGCAGGTCCCCCACCCTCTTGATTGAGGCCAACGCAGTCAGGAGTAGGGTTTCATAGAGAGAAACTTCAACTCGACTGACTGCAATGGCTAAAAGTGGGCAGTTTGTAGGGCTCTTAGCACCAATGCCAAATCCCAAGAGGGAAGGGAGGGAGGCCTAGGAGGATTTAACCTCCTGGCGCCCCTAAAAAACCTGACGACCAAATCGTGCTTCCCCACCGACCTCCCCTCTATGGGGTCGTGGTGGGCATAGTATAGTAGCAACGTATACCTTAAGGGTGGAGGGGGACAGCCTACGCTCCAACCCTTGTTGCAAAAAGGAAAGCACGGCTCTGATCGAACATCTCCGGGGGTCCTCATGGTGAGAGGAACACCATTCAACGAACAGGTTCCACTTCAGCGCATAGGCCAGTCTTGTGGACGGTGCTCGTGCTGAAGCGATAGTGAGAGCTACCTCCTGGGGTAGGTCACCTAGAACCTCCGCGTCCCATCCAGGGACCGCACATGGAGTTTCCACAAGTCTGGACACGGGTGCCAGAAGGTGCCCCATCTCTGAGAAAGCAGATCCTTCCTCAGAGGAATCGGCCAGGGAGGGGCTGTCGGAGGAGCATGAGTTCCGGGAACCAGGTCCTGTTGGGCCAATATGGAGCCACTAGCAGGACCTGCTCCTCGTCCTCTCTGATCTTGCACAGTGTCTGTGCTAGCAGGCTCACTGGGGGAAACGCATATTTGCGCAGGCCCTGGGGCCAGTTGTGTGCCAGTGCATCCGTGCCGAGCGTTGCCTCGGATAGGGAGAAGAACCACTGGCAGTGGGCGGTTTCCAGAGATGCAAACAGGTCTACCTGAGCAACTCCGAACCGACTCCAAATCAGCTGAACCAGCTTGAGACAGCTCGTCGGCCTCCCAATTGAACACTCCTGGGATGTGGATGGCACGAAGGGACCTCAGATGCTTCTGACTCCAGAGGAGGAGGTGGCGGGCGAGTTGCGACACGCGACGGGAGCATAAACCGCCTTGCCGGTTGATATACGCAACGGTCGCAGTGTTGTCCGTACGGACCAGAACGTCCCTGCCCCGAAGGCGCCCTCTGAGGCGGCTCATGGCAAGGCATACTGCCAGCAACTCGAGGCAATTGATATACCAACTCAGTTGGGGACCCGTCCAAACCCCTGACACTGCGTGCCCATTGTACGTGGCACCCCAGCCAGTGGCCGAGGCATCCCCAGCGGCACTCCTGCCCGAAGGAACAAAGGATCTGACCACGGGCTGAAGGTTTTGCGGCAGGCCGGTGTAATCTGAACCCGGTGAGTACCGCGTTTCCACGCCCACCTCGGGATTCGGCCATGGAGCCAGTGCTGAAGCGATCTCATATGGAGCAGACCAAGTGGAACTATGGCCGCAGCTGCAGCCATATGCCCCAGGAGCCTCTGAAAGTGTTTCAGTGGAACCACTGTCCTGCCTTGAGGCAGTTTCTTTCTTTCTTTCTTTTTATTTGACAAAAAAAGTAGTGAATACACTCAATTCGTCAAGGATAACACAATAAAGTTTAAAATAAAACTTGTTTCCATTGTGGTCCTTGATGTAAAGCACAAACTCCACTCCCGGTAACAGGTACACTGGCACTGCATTATAAATACAAAAATTACAATAAAATTCCACATTTACAAAAATTTACAGTCATAAATAACCATGTACGTAATACAAATTCATCAACAAAACAACTTACTTAAGAGCCAACTTTTAGCTTTTAAACTAAAACTAACCATATTCGAAGTACCTTTAATATCCAGGGGTAATTTATTCCACAAAAGTGCCCCAGAATATCTAAAAGACCTACGACCATACATAGTTTTAAAACGACATAATGTAATATCCATAAGACTTTGCCTAGTTTTATAACAATGTTGCTCATTTACCCTAAAAAAAAATGCATTAAAATATGAAGGAGCTCTATTATTGATAATCTTATATACCATTTTTAATTTAATATGTTCAAGTCTACTTTCTATAGGTAACCAATCAAGACACTTAAAATGGGAAACCTCCACATGTGTAAAACGACTAAACCCTGAAACTAACCTTATCAGTTTATTCTGAGATTTTTGTAACTTATCCAACCAACCACGAGACAAATCAGACATCCAAGAAATACATGCATATTCGAAATGACATGACACTAAACATGATGCAAGTAATTTTATAATCTGTTTATCAAGAAAACTAACATGTCTGGCAAGAAATTTTGTTCTAGCATTAACCTTACCCAGGACTTTCATAGCCATACTTACACCACTTAAATCATTGTCAAGGATACATCCAAGATAATTAACGGAAGTTCTATTTGATATTAAACAATCTCCCACCTTAACAGACAACTTAGAAACCTTATTCAAATTTTTTTTAGACCCAAATAAAATGGATTCCGTTTTACCTAAATGCAACATGAGTTTGTTTTCAGAGAGCCAGTCTCTTACCTTACAAAGCTCCTTACCTAAATTCACTTGTATCCTACCAACATCCTTATCTGAAATTAATAAAGCAGAATCATCAGCATATAAAAACAAATTACAATCACAAACTGCTTGCATGTCATTTATGTATAAAAGAAACAAAAGAGGGCCTAAAACACTTCCTTGAGGGACTCCATTTTTAACCAAAGCTTCCTCAGAAAGAACCCCATCAATTTCTACCCTCTGAACTCTCCCAGTTAAATAAGAATTCAACCAGGCTATCACTTTACTTGAAAAACCCATGACACTTAACTTATCTAAAAGTATTGAATGATTTACTGTGTCAAATGCTTTCTGGAGGTCTAAAAGTACCATATCACACATTTTACCTTCATCTATCTGCCTCCTTATAAAATCTGTTAAATAAAGTAAGGAAGTATCAGTCGAATAAGATTTCCTAAAACCTGACTGAAAATCATAAATTAAACTACTCTTACTTAAATATTCATACATCTGTTTATACACAATTCTTTCTAAAATTTTTGAGGCCACACTAAGAATGGAGATTGAAACGATAGTTTCCAGGATCGCATCTGTTACCTTTTTTGAATAACGGAATGATTTTAGCTAACTTCATATCAGATGGAAATATGCCATTTTCCAAGGAAAGATTAACAATAAATGTAATAGTTGGAGCTATAATATCTGCAGCATCTCTTAAAAATCTAGCTGGAATATCGTCCAGCCCAGTTGACTTAGACACTTGAAGCTCTTCGAGCATTTTAGTAATTTGATTTACACTACTTTTAGCAAAAGAAAAACTATTTGGCAACACCCCTTGTTTTAAATAAAATCTCTTAACAAAATCAATCCCATAATTTCCTTTGGACGGAGGAAGCTTATCAACTAAACTATTAGCAATTAATGAAAAGAATGAATTAAATTTATTAGCAACTTTATTTTTATCAAATTCTGTCTTGCCATCAATATCCAAACCTACCTTTGATACAGAAAATTTTGATTTACCAATTGAATGGAATTTATTCAACACCTTCCACAGAGATTTAGGATCTTCTTTGTTTTCTTGAATTTGTTCTTTAATAAAATTACGTTTTGCCTCCTTTATATTTTTCTGTCCTAAGTTTCTAAGTGCATTAAATTTTAGATAGTCTTCTTGATTCTTAGTTCTCCTATAAATCGAAAGAGCCCTATTCCTGTTTTTTAATATTTCCAATATTTTCTGATCCATCCAAGGACTAGCTCTTTGCTTAACTCTCACCTGTCTGAGGGGGGCAATTTTGTCCACTACTTTAAGGAATAAAACTTTAAAAAAATTCCAAGCATCATCAACTATTGAGATATTTTGAATATCATTCCAATTAACTCTATTAAGATAGTCTTTAAATACTTCAATATTATATTTCTTTAATGATCTAATTCGTACTGTTTTATGATTACTAAATCTTATTTTACTACGTTTTCTTGTACAAAAAATTATATTATGATCACTGACACCATATTCAATTACTCCCTTCTGGGAAATATATTTTTCATCAGATACCAAAATAAGATCAATAGTACTTTCCCCACCTTCCCAAACTCTGGTAGATTTGTTTATTATTTGAGTTAAATGGAATAATTGACATAATGACTGCAAAGCTTTAAAATTATCCCCTGTTCTATTAGATATATTTGTATTAAAATCCCCCATAATAATACATTCTTTTGCCAAATCATCGTTATTGTTGTTCAGAACAAACTCAAGTCCCTCATAAAAATTATTTTGACTGGGTGGACGATAACAAACTCCAAACAGTATAGGCTTAGTCGCAGGCAACAATAAATCCAAGAACAATAACTCCTGCTCCACATTAATGTCTAACACATTAAAATTAATATCCGATCTAATAAAAATACAAACACCTCCTCCTTGTCTATTTCGATCCTTCCTAATAACATTATAATTATCTACTTTTATTTCATTATTAATTACAGACGAATCTAGCCATGTTTCTGTTAAGCAAAAAATCCCCACTTTACAATTCTTAAGTAAGCACCTTATTTCATCGATCTTAGGTAACAAACTCCTTATATTTAAATGTACAAAATGTAAACCTTTTATATTAAAATAGTCCCCAAACAAATCGACAGAACCTCTTGATGCTGGAAGAGTCTCTTCACCAACTAAGCTCTCATCGTGTTCGGCGCCCTTCTGATCCACGACACATCCTCCCAGGCAAACTGTCCTCCCCAAACTAAACCTCGCAGCCGCCTCATCGCCCATCACGACCACGCCATCATCCATGAAAAGGTGGGATATATTATTAGCCATGCTGTTAATATTTGGAGCCCTGTCACTGCAAGACACTCGTACCTGTACAACAGCGGAGTTCCGTTCAGCCAAGTACGATCCAGAATCCAAAACTCGACCTTTGTTAAAACCGGGACAAACTTCCCCATTAGGACCTGGACAAGGGTGAATGTCGCCTGACAATAACAGGCATAGGATGATGACAAATTTTCCAGCGTTGGAGTGGTGTTTTGAGATCGAGGGCCTGGACGAATGTAAATGTAATAGGGAAAAGATAATATTCCGCCCGTAGCCAATAGATATCACGTCGCATCTTTCTTCAGATAAAACATTAAAGTATTGCTTATTGTCAGAGAAGGTTTCGCTTGAGGTTTCGCTTGATGGGCACAAGTTACAAACAATAACAAACGCCAAAAACGAAATCACAATGCCGTGTCCACCTACCGCCATGTTACCGGAAACGAGTTCAGCACCGACTGAGCACGTTCCTGGGTGAGGCGTGCTGTCTGGTTGACCGAATCCAACTCCATGCCGAGAAAAGAGATCCTCTGCATTGGCACGAGTTTGCTCTTTTCCCAATTAACCCGAAGGCCCAGCTGGCTGAGGTGCCTGAGCACCAGGTCCCTATGCGCACAACTGCTCTCGAGACTGTGCGAGTATGAGCCAGTCGTCGAGGTAGTTGAGGATGCGCACGCCCTGTTCTCTCAGGGGAACAAGGGTCGCCTCTGCGACTTTGGTGAAGACACGAGACGAAAGGGACAGCCCGAAGGGCAGGACCTTGTACTGATATGCCCGACCCTCAAACGCGAATCGCAGGAAAGGCCTGTGTCGCGGGAGAATCGAGACATGAAAGTACGCGTCCTTCAGGTCGATCGCTGCAAACCAATCTAGGGGACGGACGCACCCAAAAATGCGTTTCTGCGTCAACATCTTGAACGGCATCTTGTGAAGTGCACGGTTCAAAACTCGCAGATCCAAGGTCGGTCGTAACCCACTGCTTTTCTTGGGCACAATGAAGTAAGGGCTGTAAAAAACCCCGACCTCATATCGGCTGGAGGGACCGGCTCTATCGCGTCCTTCGCCAGCAGGACTGCAATTTCTGCGCGCAAGACAGGGGTCTCGACGGCATTGACTGAAGTGAACCGAATGCCCCTGAACTTGGGGGGACGCCGGGCGAACTGAATCGCGTAGCCGAGTCTGATGGTCTGCAGGAGCCACCGAGACAGACTGGGGAGCGCTAGCCAGGCTCTGAGAGACCGTACCAGCGGGACCAACGGGGCCACCGACGTACCCGCGGTGGGGCAGCGAGGTGGAACACAGGGACCGGCCCTGGGGCCTGTGACGGCCTGGCCTGTGACGGCGCGGGGCGAGGTTTGGGTGTGTAGTGTAACACTCACCTGATTCCTCCTCGTGTGGGAGGAGACACAGGAACCCGGCTTGCACCCAGCAGACAGCGGGTGGTTGCCCAAGAGCACCCCTCCTGCCCATTCGTGGAACCAGGTAAGGGTGGTAGCACTCCAGTCCCCGCTTCAAGTCGTCACACGCCGGGCTGTCACAAGCCGGTGAACCGTGCATCACGGGATCACTTCCCTCCTCTCTCGCCAGCAGACAGCAGGTGGTTGCCCAAGAGCCCGACAGCCCGGCGTGTGACGACTTGAAGCGGGGACTGGAGTGCTACCGCCCTTACCTAGTTCCACGAATGGGCAGGAGGGGTGCTCTTGGGCAACCACCCGCTGTCTGCTGGCGAGAGAGGAGGAGGGAAGTGATCCCGTGATGCACGGTTCACCGCTCTCCTCTTGAGACCCAGAGATTGAGGAAACCACTCTTTTACTGATATTGTGGGCACCGCTGGCTGCTGGGCCAGCGGCGGAACAAAAACAAAATTAACAAAAGATTCTACACCCGGCCCTCCTCCGGAGGAGGGAGTGTTGCAGTCACCATCTCCCGACAAGCAGTCTCCTCCATCTCTGGGTCGCCCGCCTCAGGGCCTCTTGCACTTGCGCTTGCCGCCAGGTTTGGCGGGGGCCTGGACGGGCTGGGCGTCCTGCCTGTGACCGGCTCCATGACGCTGCCTGGTGGAAGGCTGCTGCAGCTGCGCGGGAGCGGGGGCGGCCACAGGGGGGCGCCCACGGCGACGAGCAGGCTGAGGGGCTGCGGCCGGAGTGGAAGCAGCAGGTTTCCTCTGGCGCATGATGTGTTTGATCGCCTCAGTCTGCTTCTGGACTGCCGAAAACTGCTGGGCAAAGCTCTCGACAGCATCGCCGAAAAGGCCGGTCTGCGACACGGGAGCATTCAGGAACTTTACCTTCTCCTACTCCTTCTTGTCAGCGAGACACAGCCAGAGATGGCGCTCCTGGACCACTAGCGTGGACATCGCACGACTCAGAAACTGTGAGGTCACCTTCGTCGCTCGAAGCGCGAGGTCCGTCACAGCACGCAGCTCATGTAGAACCGCCAGGTCGTGACCACCCTTGTGCAAGTCTTTCAGGGCTTTGGCCTGGTGAACCTGCAGTAACGCCATGGCGTGGAGGGCAGAAGCTGCCTCCCCACAGGCTCTATAAGCACTGCCAGTTAGACCTGACGAATACTTACAGGCCCGTGAGGGGAGACACGGTTCACCCCGCAGAGTGGTAGCGGCTGTTGGACACAGTTGCATGACCACAGACCGCTCCACCAAAGGGATGCCCGTATACCCCAAAGCGCCCAATTTCATCAGTCAACCGACATGACTCAGAGTGACCGACTGAAAGGGGAATGTAAATTCACATCTGTACAGTAGAGGGCGCTGCTCAAATAAACCTTTCATGCATGAAGAATAGGATGCAGGAGAATAAAGTTCAACACTCTTCAGCGATTTAAAAAAATTAAACACAAATATTATATTTATCTAAAGTCATTTTTGCATATTAGTATGGTTGAATTGGATCATTGAAGGTCAGCAGCAAATAGGTCCGTATACATAAAGGTTATTTGTGTTATTTAACATTTAATTATTGCAGGTTTGCATTTCTCTGTTTTAATTCATTTTGAGGAACACTGAATCTGTTTTTATGCAAGTGAGATGAGTAAAAGCATGTCTAGAGCTTACAGTAAGCATCTCTGCACTTATTCCCGATTTCTCTCAACATGGCAACACAAGAGCTGTCAGTCAATACATGGCAAAACAAAGTAACTGGCGTTACTTATTTGAAATAGTAACTGAGATATTTCATTGTAAATTTAAAAGTAATGCGCTACTTTACTAGTTACACTACCAGTCAAAAGTTTTTGAACAGTAAGATTCTTAATGTTTTTTAAAGAAGTCTCTTCTGCTCACCAAGCCTGCATTTATTTGATCCAAAGTACAGCAAAACCAGTAAAATGTGAAATATTTTTACTATTTAAAATAACTTTTCTATTTGAATATATTTTAAAATGTAATTTATTCCTGTGATTTCAAAGCTGAATTTTCAGCATCATTACTCCAGTCTTCAGTGTCACATGATCCTTCAGAATTTATTGTAATTTATTATGATTTGCTGCCCAAAAACATTTATTATTATTATTATTATGTTGAAAACAGCTGAGTAGAATGTTTTTCAGGTTTCTTTGATGAAAGTTCCGAAGAACAGCATTTATCTGAAATAGAAATCTTTTGTAACATTATAAATGTCTTTATCTTCACTTTTAATCAATTTATAGCATTGCTAAATAAAATTATTAATTAGTATTCTATAATTTATTTCCCAAAAATAAAAATAAAAAAATTATACTGACTCCAAGCTTTTGAATACTGTTTAATGTTTCAAAAGCTTTTTATTTCAGAGAAATGCTGATCTTTGGATCTTTCTATTCATCAAAGAATCAAAGAAAATATGTACTCATCTGTTTTAAATATTGATAAAAAATAATAATAATAATAATAATAATAAAGTTTCTGGAGCAGTAAATCAGCATATTAAGAATGATTTCTGAAGGATCATGTGACACTGAAGACTGCAGTAATGATGCTGAAAATTCAGCTTTGAAATCACAGCAATAAATTACATTTTAACATATATTCAAACAAAAAACAGTTATTAATAGTAAAAATATTTCACAATATTACTGCTTTTGCTGTATTTTGTTTCAAATAAATGCAGGCTTGGTGAGCAGAAGAGACTTCTTTAAAAAACATTAAAAATCTTACTGTTCAAAAACTTTTGACTGGTAGTGTACTTGAAAAAATTTATCTGATTACATAACTTGCATTACTTACACTCTTAAAAATAAAGGTGCTTCACGATGCCATAGAAAAACCTTTTTGTCTAAATAGTTCCATAAAGAACCTTTAACATCTGAAGAACCTTTCCGTTTCACAAAAGGTTCTTTGTGGCAAAATAAAGGTTCTTCAGATTATAAAAAGGTAAGAAAGAGATTTTTCTTTAAAGAACCTTTGACTGAATGGTTCTTCGTGGAACCAAAAATGGTTCTTCTACGGCATCGCTGTGAAGAACCTTTTTAAGCACCTTTATTTTTAAGAGTGTATAATGCATTACCCCCAATCGACATCTCTCTCCACGCGACAGGTGAACCTGTTCTTCCTGCTGAATATCGTGCGGGTATTGATCACCAAACTGCAGGTCACTCACCGCATCGAAACCAACGTCTACATGAAGGCGGTTCGGGCCACCATCATCCTGGTTCCTCTGCTGGGCGCTCAGTTCATCCTGGTGCCTCTGCAGCCCAGCGGACGCGTCTCTCTGGCCATCTATCATTTCTTCATGAACGTCTTTGCGCATTTCCAGGTAATGAGCTTAGAGAATCAGTGCAATCGGTCAAAAATGCATTACAGATGTGTAAAATCAGCCCGTAAAGACATTGGCATCAGCATTTTGTTTCTGTAGCTAATTCAATAAACGCTTAGGAGGGGGAAGTCGTGGCCTAATGGTTAGGGAATCAGGCTTGTAACCTGAAGGTTGCCGGTTCGATTCTTGCACCGGCAGGAATTGAAGGTGGGGACTGTGAATGAACAGCACTCTCTCTGCCTTCGATACCATGACTGAGGTGCCCTTGAGCAAGGCACCGAACCCCCAATTGCTCCCCGGGCGCTGGAGCAATGGCTGCCCACTGCTCCGGGTGTGTGTTCACGGTGTGTGTGTGCGTGTTTGTTCACTATTCACTGCTGTGTGTGTGCACTTGGATGGGTTAAATGCAGAGCACCAATTTCGAGTATGGGTCACCATACTTGACAATACGTCACGACTTAAATTAAGCACTTTCCATTGCATTTTTAATATCACTAGCATAAAAAAGTGCTGTTATTGCATTTTAAATGTTTTATTAAACAGATACATTTCTTTGAGACCTGTGTTACTGTACAGTTGTGTTATTTTGGTGTTATTGATATAATATTGTTTTTATTAATATTTTTGAATATTGCACTGTGCTTGACTTGACCTTCAACTTTCAGCATGACAAATAAACAAAAAATTATATTTATTTTATTTTATTTTATTGTAATTATTTAATTAGAATACTAAAAAATCTATAGACATTCTACACATAATTGAAACATTTTTAATATTATAATATTTTAATATTTAAATTTTCCCATTTCATTTTAGTTTTAGTTAAAATTTTAGTAATTTTATTATGGTTTTTGTCATTTTTATTATTTTTATATATTTATATAGTGTTTGTTATTTTTAAATAAGATATGAGACTTGGCAACTAGCTGAAAATAAAAGATTTTTGATTTTTAAAAATATATTTTATTTTATTTCTTGGAAGCTTGTCCACCACTGAATAAAAATCACAATTCTGAGTTTATATCTGAGTTTATATCTCACAATTTAGATGTGTTAACTTGTATATAAAATCATAATTGTGAGGAAAAATGTCAGAATTGTGACATGAAAAGTTTCAATTACCTTTTTTTTTATTTTTGTATTCCATGGCACTTTTCAATTCAGTGCACTTTCATATTCAGTTAACGGTTATTTTATATCAAATTACAAAAATCAAATTTCTAATAGTTTTTTTTTTCGTTAACAATAAGCTGGTTTTACAGTGTGTTTTCTTGAGCATTTGTTTTGTGTTTTTGCAGGGTCTCCTTGTGGCCGTAATCTTCTGCTTTTGTAATGGAGAGGTATGATTTAATTATTTCATTAATTAATAATTAATATTTCATTAATTAACCTCATTCATCTTTATTAAAGTACTTTAGATGAGCATAAACTCTTGAGGACTGTAGCGGCCCACTATTTACTGTAAATGAAACTAGCATGCAGTATGTTTTTACTTCCAGCATAAACTTGTAGCAATATTAACAGTGATTCTGAACTTTTTTCTTGTAATTATTTAATCAGACTACAAAAATTGTTAAACATTTTTACTCAAATTTTGATTAAAAAATAATATTTTCATCCCTGTTTTTATTTCAAAAATAATAACTGGTCGTGTTATTTCATGTGACAGCAATGTCTAGCATTACATGTCTTGTTGCATACTGTTTGAATATATATATATATATATATATACATATGTACATACATACATATACCAAAACCAAATTGCCTTCAGAAAATGAAATGCTGTGTAATATTAAAAATTAGTATGCAGCACATATTATCCAGAAAAAGATGATTTTTCGAAGCTGCAAATTAAAAAAAAAAGACTATTATTAGAGTACATTTTCCAAGAAAATACTATTTCAGTCTCTCTACTTCCAAATTTCACATTTAATTCAGTGTTACTTACCATTTCTTTGTAATTATTTGTTAAATTTACTAGGAATTTCTGAGTAAAAATTGTTTCTGCACTAACTAACTAATACACTAATGGACTTGGCAAATGTCTGTTGTCCATCTATGTATGAAATGATTGTTTATTTGCTTTTGTCATTGTAAAGCCTCCTTGAGCTTGGGAAAGACACTTCATAAATTAAACTTATTATTATTATTAGAATTATTACTATATATATATATATTTTTTTTTTGAGCATATCACTGTTTGAAACATTGTTGCATACCATTTCAGTCTATTTTTTCTCTCATTTTTGTACCTTTTTTATGTATTGTTTATGATTAGGCTATAAATGCTACAACCAAATTGCCTTCAGGAAATGAAATAAAGACAAACTGAACTTAAATTATATTATACATTCTATGTATAGATGATACATTCTATACATTATTGTATATGCTCTTTATACTATTATTATCTTTATATTATTATAATAAATATATTTTGTTATTTATTATTCTATATTTATTATGTATATAATGTTATTTATATATAAAACACAATCACAATGTTTAATATAGTACGCTAGTGTTCTGTTCTGAACAATCGACCTGTATGACGTGTGTTCTGGTCCTGCAGGTGCAGTCGGCGCTGCGGCGTAAGTTTGCGCAGTATCGCAGTCAGGGGAATCGGCGGCGTCTGGTGACCACTGACTCTCACTGTAACTACCACACCAACTCCTCCATCACCGAAACCAGCCGCGTCACCATCGGCCTCGAGCACAGCCCCGCAAACACCAGCGGCATCGCGCTCAACGGCCAGAGCAACGGCAGCGTCCGCTCCAGCGATGAGCCTGAGAACACCGACGTCCTCAAGTCCACCGAAATATGACCGACTGTCTCAACATACACACTAATATATGACCCTGGACCACAAAACCAGTAATAAGGGTATTTTTTTTTTTTTTTTAAATTGAGATGTATGCATCATCTGAAAGCTGAATAAATAATCTTTCCATTGATGTATGGTTTGTTAGGATAGGACAATATTTGGTTGAGGTGCAACTGTTTGAAAATCTGGAATCTGAGGGTGCAAAAAAAATCTAAATATTGAGAAAATCGCCTTTAAAGTTGTCCAAATGAAGTTCTTAGCAATGCATATTACTAATCAAAAATTAAGTTTTGTTATATTTACGGTAGAAAATTTACAAAATATCTTCATGGAACATGATCTTTACTTAATCTCCTAATGATTTCGGCATAAAAGAAAAATGGATAATTTTGACCCATACAATGTATTTTTGGCTATTGCTACAAATATACCTGTGCTACTTATGACTGCTTTTGTGCTCCAGGGTCACATATCACCAACACTGCAGAGCACTCCCAGCTAACAAACACCTGTTTTAAGAACGGTTTGCTAACGTTCATATTAACTTATGAAAACGTTATTTCTGGATGTTCTCTGATCGTCCAGATTTTAAATGTTTTAAAATGTTTTTTTTCCTGGTTATTTGAACATTAAGGGAACGTTTTTTGAAAACGTTATGGGAATGTTACTTTCGAATGTTTTCGTAATGTTCTAAAACAAGTAGTTTAAACCCTTGTAACAAATTTAGGTTGTAAAAACGTTGTGGAAATATTGTTTTGAAATGTTTCTGAAACATTTAAAGTCCAGTTTTCTTGTCATGATTCTAACATTATTTAAAGGCTACAAAAATGTTTCTCACAACTTTCTACTAACATTATTTTCACCTAAAATATTATTTAAACATTTAAACGTAAAAATGTCCAGTTTTCCTTTTGATTGTAACGTTATTTAAAAACTACAAAAACATTTCTTACAATATTCTGCTAACTTTATTTTCACCTGAAACATTATTTGAAGGGTTTTTTTTTTTTTTTTTTTTTTTTTTGTATTCTGTGGGCCAGATTTACTAAACAGGGCAAATTAGCATTAGAGCGCAATTCCATAAAAGCGCCGATGGGAAAATTCTGCGTGTGACAATGCGCACATTAAAGAACACAGACATAGATCCATAATGACCAGCACAATCTACCAAGAGAAGCACAAATTACAGCCTGCCAGGGACGATTCTAGGATTTTCAGTTTTTCAGTTTTCAGTTCAGTTTCAGTTTTACCCCAAATGAGGGTGTATATATATATATATATATATATATATATATATATATATATATATATATATATATATATATATATATATATATATATATATCACACACCTGTTTACTGTACAAACACAAAATTTTACTGTTTGCACTTCTAGTACAACCCTCTTTCCTTAGCTCAAGTATGCACACCTCTTTAATTGCCACATGCACTGGAATATGTATTACACTGAATGTTAAATTTTCAAATGAAAATGGCAACATGATCATTTTATAAAGTGTACGTTCATATGTGCTTCATATTCACTGGAGGAAACAGCTGTGGGTGAACGCAGCGAAAATTTAGGCTACTGTAGATTGGGAACCGATTGCTCCCCCGTGATATTTTATAAACTGTATTTATGACAAAGAGCTGAGCAGATGCAGATATTATAACAATATCGATATACGCACCTTGTCCTCTGTTTCTCGCTTTGCGCAGCCTATATACCTATAACCTATTCTCGCTATAGCCCCCCTAAAAATGGACTAGCGACGCCCACGCAGCCTGCTTTAAGACATGCTTTTTTGGGCATTAAATAATGGCACAAATACCAGTAATCTGATGAGCACAAACGCTAGTAAATCGCGTTGCGTGATTCATTTGAATACACTCCTCCCATAAATTTTGCGTCTGAAAGGGAAACTCCTACAAATGCATATTCAATGATGTCAGGCACAAAAATAACTGTGTCCACGCCTTTTCAGCGCTAACTCTTCACTGCGCGTCTTTAGTAAATCCTGACAGTACTACTTTAACGGCAAAAGACGGTTTACGCTGCCACAAGCTGTTAGTAAATCTGGCCCTAAATGTCCAGTTTTCTTGTCATGATTCTAACATTATTTAAAGGTTACAAAAAAATATTTCTTACAACTTTCTACTAATTTACACCAAAAATATTTTATTTAAACATTTATTTTTTAATATTATATGAACGTTAAAATGTCCAGTTTTGAAAGTGAAAGTCCAGTTTTTCTTGTGATTATAACGATATTTAAAGACTACAAAAACATTTCTTACAACATTCTGCTAACTTTATTTTCACCTGAAATATAACGTTTTTTAAATGTTTATTATATTTTTAATATTCTAAAAATGTTAAAATGTCAGGATTGGAATGTTACTTAAAGGTTACAAAAATGATCAAATGGAAATAACATTCGAAGGACATTCTGAGAAAGTTGTTCTAAGAATGTTTTCTCTTAACATTATGAGAATGTTTACTAAAAATTAAGTTTTAGAAAATGTTGGATGAGCATTACATTAAGAACATTTTGTCCTTTTAGCCTATATAACTTTTTTAAAAACGTTAGTAAAAATTGTGAGAATGTTCCCCGTTAGTCCATCTAAAATGTTTCAGAAACACGTTCCATAAACAATGTATAAATAATGTATGTTGTGCTAACATTTGGGAAAGTTATCAAAGACCAGATAACTTTGAACGAACGTTCTATTAACGTTACTAGAAGAATGTTAGTTCGTAACTTTGAGAAAACCAGAACGTTAGCTAAAGTTCTGAGAACGTTCCCTGTTAGCTGGGTTCTACTTCTGTAATGAACCATATGACGAGTTAAAGAGTTAATTATGCTTGTTATGGATTAATACATATATTAGTGTTTTATTTGTAGCTACTTTTAAACACTTTGTAGCCTGTTTGTACATTTAAACACATCAATATGACTGTAAAGTTGCTGTTAGCGCCATTTATTCTGTCTAAACTGTTCACGTATTTATATTTCAATATAAATGGATTGTGTATTGTTCATATGGAGAAAAAAAGCCCAAACAGATATTTCTCTTGTCCATGTTCCGCCTCTCCGTCTTGCGGACCGTAGGCTATGCGAACTAATTAGTGGACTTGTTGGTAGTATCATGTGATACTGTAGTATATTTTAGGTAAACTGGTTTTGGGTATGTGGTAGGGTAGTGCAGTGTGCATGCGCTCGCGGGAGGTTTGTGCGTTCAGCTGTGCGCGAGACGGAGGGGAAAGCGGAATATACTGGGACTTTTTATATGTATAAAGATATTGTAAATAAGCTGTTGTATAAGCACTTGTGTTTTTCACTGAATGTATCTGCTTCATGAGCTCTTCGAAGGGAGTTTTATGTTTCTGTTTTTTTATGATTTGCTTTTTGTGGTTATTATGGGAAAACGCGAAGAGACAAAACATTCCACTTTGTTTAATATTGGAATATCAATATTTGTGTAATGAATGCAGTGAAACTCAATAAAAGTACTTGCATTGTAATTTTAAAAAGCATGCAGTGATGAGTGAAACGGAGCTTTTCGAAACTCCGAATCAGTTAAACCACTGCGTCGCAAAATGATTCACTGTTTCGAAACGCTCCAGTCGGATCGCGTATCGCGAATCATTGGATTCAGATCAGGACCCAGATAGCAAAATTTGTCTGGCCCACTTCTGGGCCACAACCTTGCGTAACTTCTGGCCCAATTCTGGCTGGGTCTCCGGTCCAAAACTGGCCCACACACTGAAAACCGACTCAAACAATTTCTTCTGGCCCAGAGGCGGACAAAGCCTTGTAAAATGACTCTTATTTATTGACGTGACCCAGATCTGGCCCGCATACTGTACAGTGACTTCTGTTATTTTAAAGTCTTTAATTATAAAATTACCAAATACTTTAGTATAAATATATAGTAACAATGAACAAATGCACTACAGTATAAACATTAACACACTTTTTAAACCACAAAGTAACAAGTAAATTATATTTACTATATATATATATATATATATATATATATATATATATATAGTAAATAACATTATGTGTCATAATTCAGTTCAGTTCTTATCAAATTGCGTCAGTGGCACTCAAGTCAGTAATATTGCTGAACATTAGGTGTCTTCAACTAAGCAAGACAAAAAGCAACAGTGACAAGGAACCCAAACCCAAACAAGACCAGGCTCAGTCAGGAAACCAGTTCTCCTCTGGCCAAACGAATGAATGTGGTGTGATTATTGCAGGCTGCATCACAAGTCAGATTGTGGATTGATATCATTCAGAATATTTCATCAAACTTCTTCTGCTTGAAGAAACATCACGCCTGCAGGTGAAGCTGGTAAAAAGGGTCTGTGCAGAGGCCTTGTCTGGTTCTCGTAGTCTTTGCTGAGGATCTGTGCTGGGGCCATCAATGAGGTCTTCACAGGGATCTGTCATCTAGTTGACAGAGCATCAGACCAGTTGTGAGAGCCGGCAACAGAGTCCGCCAAGAGGGAGAATACCACAGACGGTGAGAGTGCGGAGAGGAGCTCCGCCCCCTGCACCACGGTTGAGGGTGAGCTTAGTATGGCGCGGGGTTTGTGCCACACTGAAGGAGAGAGGTCTCCTGTTCCAGAGTTAAGCCCAGAAGGGGCTCCCGTTCCTGAGTTAAGCCCAGAGAGGGCTCCCATTCCAGAGTTAAGCCCAGAGAGGGCTCCCGTTCCAGAGTTAAGCCCAAAGAGAGCTCCTATTCCTGAGTTAAGCCCAGTGAGGGCTCCCGTTCCTGAGTTAAGCCCAGAGAGGGCTCCAGTTCCCGAATCCAGCCCCAGAGCTCACTCCAGGGTCAGCTCCAGCCCCCCCCTGTTAAGCCCAGAGAGGGCTTCCATTCCTGAGTTCCTGAGAGCCCTGAAAGCCCGGAGGCTCACAAATGCCCACCCTCTCCGTCTCCAACTCGGGCTCCTCCGCCACCGTTGGTCAGCCCCCTGGAGTCGGTGGCCATTCCTCCTCCATGGCTCCTCCCTCCGTCAGCTCCACCGTGGGCCGTCATCATGGCTGCGACCTGGGTCCCGCCTGGCTCCTCCTGTTCCAGCTCCATCCTGTCTCCTCCCTGTCTCCTCCCTCCCGTGTTGCCCCCCTGGACTGCATCTGCCGGCTCCCTCCCGGGTGTCTGTCCTCCTCCTGAGCCTCCTCCCTAGTTCCCACCCGCCCCTCCCCATGTTGTTTCTACGGTGCGAGGGCGCACCTTCCGGGAGGGGGCGATATGTCAGGTGTCTGGACTGTCTGTGTCGTGTTTTGCCCCTGTTTCTGTTCCTGTTTTACCTTATTTGGTAATGTTCCTCGTTGAGTCTGATTAGTTCATTTCCTGAACCTGCGTTTAAGTAATTATCCTGTGTATTTAAGTTCCTGTCTGTGTGTTTCTCCCTTGTCTGGTCTACTTGTTGGATATCATGTGTTTCCTGTGTTCCTGTTGTGGATATCCCCTGTGATTCAAGTATTAAAGACTGTTAAACATTTCCTTGTTTCCCTCGTGCTCCTTACGACAGCGTATCATGACAGTAGAAGGTGTGTAGAAGGCTTTAGGGACTTCAGAGAGCGAATCGCAAATAATTTGATTCAGATCGGGACTTCAAAGCATGTGTCGCAAATCTTTTGATTCAGATCGGAACTTCTGAGCAGTATGAATCATTTCACGAATTGAAAGATTCTTGATACATGCTTAGAGTCCTGATCTGAAATGGTAAACTATAAAATTATAGAAATTAATACTTTTATTTAGCAAGGATGCTTTAAATTGATCAAAAATGATGATAAAGACATTTATAATGTTACAAAAGGTTTCTATTTCAGATAAATGCTGTTCTTCTGAACTTTCTATTCATCAAAGAAACCTGAAAAAAATCTACTCAGCTGTCTTCAACATAATAATAATAATAATAATAATAATAATAATAAATGTTTTTTGAGCAGCAAATCGGAATATTAGAATGATTTCCGAGGATCATGTGACTGGAGTAATGATTCTGAAATTTCAGCTTTGAAATCACAGAAATTAATTACATTTTAAAATATATTCAAATAGAAAACAGTTATTTTTAAATAGTAAAAAATATTTCACAATATTACTGCTTTTGCTGTATTTAGGATCAAATAAATGCAGGCTTGGTGAGCAGAAGAGAATTCTTAAAAAAAAAAACAGTAAAAATCTTACTGTTCAGAAACCTCTGCAACGTTTTGCATTCGAATGTGGATTTTTATTTTAAATTCGACGAATATTCGAAATTCAATTTTTTTTTTTTTTGACAGCCCTAGAATGTAGAGATGCAGTTTTGACTGCTTTAGGATTAACAGAACTTTGGATAGTTTCCATATACTTGTCTAGATTAACTTGGAATAAATAAAAGAGAGATTTAGAGCCAGATTTTTGTTTATGTATGTGAAATTTAGCTAACAGGAAACACAAATTAATTGTTATTAGGGCTGTCAATCGATTAAAATATTTCATCGCGATTAATCGCATGACTGTCACGAGTTAACTCACGATTAATCACAATTTAATCACACTTTTTTTTATCTGTTCTAAATGTACCTTAAATTAATACTTTTTTTTAAGTTTTTAATACTCTAATTGACATGGGCATGGACAAATATGGATGCTTTATGCAATATATGTTTATCATTACTAATGTTTAAAAAAACTTTGCAAGGAGGTTTTTGTTAAAACCTAAAGAAAACCTATACATAGAGTTTCCTAAAGATGATGTTTTAGGTTTTATTTTACATGTATTTTACCCTATTAACCCACGGCCTCAGCACCACATTCTCTCTAGGGTTCCTGAGGAAGCTGCATGGATCCTTGTAACATAAATAGATGCAAAAGTCCGTGAAGTTTTCATTTATTTATTTGAAAAGCATTTCAGGAAACTGAGTCATGTACAAATGCATTGTTCATATGAATGCAAAATGAGTCACTCTCAAGATGCGCTTTCCTCATACTCAACTACACAAGAAGAAAGGAACAATCCATGAAGGACATCCAAGCTGAAATGTTCAAAATTTTTCAATGTATTCACATTGGTCTTTATTATAGTGCACAACAGACGCACTTTGAGTCGCCAACATCTGACGTTGCAGCATATAACTTTTTCAGGATTTTATTCTGCAACCTTGTGGTTACCAGGCCAGGTTTTCAACCCTGATAGCACACGTACATCTCGGAGACGTCTATTTGATGTCTGCATTTACATCTTACGTATTTTTTGCAGTGTTTGCTCATCTGCAATATGTCTACGTTTCCTTTTAGATGTCAAATAGACGTCTATTAGATGTCTTTAAGATGTTTATGATTTAGAACGTTTGTAAAACTGACATCTGAAGACAGCAGATGCTTTCCAGATCAAGAGATCTTTAACAGACATCCTGCAGACGTTCGTGTGCTATCTGGGAACCACTAAATGATCTTATCGTTAACAATATTCTATGAAATTAACGCTGTTTTACCTAATTCTTTTAACGTCTTGATCATCGGAAAAGGACGAGGTCCCACCGAGATTTGAACTCAGATCGCTGGATTCAAAGTCCAGAGTGCTAACCATTACACCATGGGACCGCCTCAACAAAACGCAACCTGCAAATGTTTATACTCAAACAGACGTCTTAAAACACGTCTACATGTAATTAAATCACATAAAGAAACATTACAGCAGCTGTTTTGCCATGTATGTTAATCATTCCGATTAGCATCAGTGAAAGTCTAACTTTAGCTTGCTAGCCACAACACGAAGTGCCCTGTTATTTTCTCACAACATAGTGCTTCAAATAAGTACATTATATAATTAAAATGTAAAATACTGGGGTTATGATATAGTAATGGTTTAGGAATATCACAACACTTTGATATGATACTGAATGATCACCAGCTTACCATGGTAAAAACATAAAAAACATAAAAACATGGGACAAAAGTACTTTTTGGTAAATGACAAACAAGTTTTACATTAGAAGAACTGCGATGAAGTGAGTAATTTCATTTTCAAACAAACTACAGTTAAATGTTTCCTGAACTCAGTTGTCAAAGCTAATCTCATTTAAGTTTAAAGCAAGAGCTTCAGCACCTTCAGCAGAGATGATTTTATTCTTCATTATATTATTCATAAACTGTGAACCTAACCGAGGCCTCGATAGCCGCTTTTCCACTGTTAAGAGGAGATTAATTCATCTCCTCAAACATCTCCTTCATCTGAGGTGAACAGACATGCTTAAACTGTGTGAATGACTGGGAGGAGATGTTTAATTTATGAACAGCTGCCAGCTAACAAAAATATGGTAACGTTTTGCTAACGTTCCCACTAACTTACGACTGATTTTTCTTGGCGAACGTTAGAAAAAAAAACATTAAGGGAACGTTTTATCATTTTACGAACGTTACTTTTGAATGATCTTTGAATCATCCGAGTCTAGTAAGTGAAAAAAACCGCATATGCTGGTTAGGTATGTTTTGAAGCTGGGATGCTGGTTTATGCTGGTCCTTTGCCAGTCGGACCAGCAAAGGACCAGCATAAACCAGCATCCCAGCTTCAAAACATACCTAACCAGCATATGCGTTTTTTTTTCAACAGGTTATAGTTTTAGAAAATTTAAACACATATGTCCAACTTATGTTTCAGAAAAAAAAAAAAAACATTCCATACGACGTATAAATATTGTTTTTGAGTGTCAACATTTTAAGAACGTTTTTAAGATACCTTTAAATGAACGTTCTATTTAAGTTACTGAAAGAATGTTTGTTTAGAACTTTGAGAGAACCTTACCAGAATGTTAGCCAAAGTTCTAAGAACGTTCTCTGTTAGCTAGAATAGAATAGAATAGAATAGAACAGAACAGCACCGTTTCTAGGCATAGGCAAGCTAGGCGGTCGCCTAGAGCGCCACCAGCTGGAGGGGCGCCAATGAGGGCATGTACTGCCGCTAAATTTTAACAGGGTAGCGATCAAGAGTGACTCACTGTGCGTTCCAAACGGGATATATCGCCCTCTGAAGGGCACTTTGGAGTGAAAACAATCATGGCCGCCATATTGAAGGGTTGTTCCAAACCGAAGTGCTCAAAACTAGCCACTTCAAAGGGCCCTTCTGAATGAAGGATTTCGAAGGGTACAACTGATGGACACTTCGGGCTCCCATGATCCTTTGCACAGATTCTTTGCATGATGACAGCGCTTCCGTATGATGACGCAGAAGGGAACTTCAAGAAACACCCTGCGTTCCATTCGGAAGGGCTCATCCCTATGCCCTAATCCCTTCAAAGGGGTTTACCCTCCGGAGTGATAGCTTCGAAGGGTTGAAGGGTGTAGGGGACCAAACAACTGTTTCTTGAAGTGCCCTTCTGCGTCATCATACGGAAGCGCCGTCATCATGCAAAGAATCTGTGCAAAGGATCATGGGAGCCCGAAGTGTCCATCAGTTGTACCCTTCGAAATCTTTCATTCAGAAGGGCCCTTTGAAGTGGCTAGTTTTGAGCACTTCAGTTTGGAACGACCCTTCAATATGGCGGCCATGATTGTTTTCACTCCGAAGTGCCCTTCGGAGGGCGATATATCCCGTTTGGAACGCACTGACAGTTGTTTGGTCCCCTACATCTTTCAACCCTTCGAAGCTCTCACTCCGGAGGGTAAACCCCTTTGAAGGGATTAGGGCATAGGGATGAGCCCTTCCGAATGGAACGCAGGGACGGTCACCCTGAAATATGATTGCCGCCCCCACTGGATTCCCCAACATCATTGGGCTAGAGTACTGTCAATCTGACGATGCCTGTATGCCATTGGATCAGAGCGCTGTCAGTTGCTGCCTCTGATTGTTGCATGCAAAGTTTGCATTTGGAGCGCTCAACAATGCCATTAGATCAATGGGTTCTGTCAGTATTTTGGCAAGCTAAGGCTTTTTTTTTTTTTGCCATTTAAAATATTGGTACATAAAAAGTGCACAAAATCAGTATTTTGTTTAGGCAGTATTTGTGGCAGTCGAGAAATCATGTTTCATGTGAAACTGGTCTAAAAGGTGTGCGTTTTTGCGCCAATGCATTGTTAAAGGTTCAGTGTGTCGTGTAATATTCCCATATAAAACTTTTACAGCCAATTAAAAAATATTGGTGTAGTAAAATTCGCTAATTCACAAGATCAATACATACTTTATTAAACCGCTTTGTCAAATTCAACTCATCCTTACGGAAGTGTCGAAATGCTGAATCAAGTAATTCGCTTCCAAAAAATAAATAAAAAAAATAAAAAAATAAAATTATTCGCTTCCAACAGGGCTTAAGGAGCAGCGTCATACATCTAGAGGGCAGAGTCACGTTATTTAAAGCGGAAGTTCACACGTCATTGAGTAATAAAAGAACAAGTATAGCTACATTCTGATTACTTTTATGTCACTGATCAGGCTTTTATATCTAGTTTTTGGGTAACAAAGGGTTTGACTGAAATACTGACACAACAACAAAACAATTGAACAAACAAAACAGAAAAAAAAACAGATAAAGTCAAAAAGTAGCCATTGATAATATCTAAACATGTATCCAAATAGAATAGAATAGAATTTACTGGTCTAATGAAAACACAAACACAATGTGTTGCTGATGAAGCAGATTAGTCTTGATCCCGCTGCTGTCAGCTGCTTTATTTACTCAGATTCGGACAGTTTTACTGGCCTGTAGGGAAGCAGCGGAATCGGCAGTGCATTTGCTGTTTGTGTTCGTGTGTTTTCAGGCTTGTGTGTTCCGTCAAGATGTTTTCTCAGCTCTGCCTTGATTTATTCATAACATCTGTGACGCAGAGCTGGAAGTTCATGAATTACTGACATTCCTGCAGCCGGAGAAACTCTCCAGAGCATCAGGACTCGCTGTGTGCGATCTCTTATGACCGCTAGACGGAGATATAACCCAGAAAACCAGCTGAACCTCCACAACACCAGTCTTTCAGGACTTGATCAGTGCCTTTGGAGGAGCTGAGGATGAAATCAGAATTCATTCAGCTCAGTCTGGGAATAATCTGCGACCTTTTGACCTCGTAAGTAACCCAGATGCAGAACAATTAGTCTAAGTCACTGATCAAAACATGTTTGTTATAGCTAGACTGCCCAGCAAATAAAATATTTTCTAAGAAAGTTTTGCTAACGTTAAGTTATGAAAACGTTATTTCTGAAAGTTCTTCAATACACCCTTACAAAAAATTACTGCAGTTTTTAAAAAAGTAATACTGCAGTTTTTGTTACATGTAGAAAAATTGCATTGTTGCTGTTTTACTGCAATACACCTGAAGTACTATTGAAATACAACTGCAATAGAGCTGTAGTATTACTGCAATACAGCTGAAGTAGTACTACAATTATACTGCAATAAAACTGCAGTAGCACTGGAATATATAATACAACTGAAGTACAATTCAATACTACCGAAGTGCAATACTAATAAAATGCTGTACAGTAACACTGAAATGCAACCAGAATATTCAGAATAACAAATTTTATTTGCACACATCTGCAATATAATGAATTAAGGTACAAAACAACAGTGAATGTCTCAAACAGCAATGCAACAATAAATGCTTTTACTTTTCTTTAAACTTAAAATAACAGGCCGAGAGTTACTGTACACTAAATGTATTTAGTGTTTATTTACACATCACGCAATCATGCACATTTCTTCCCTCATTATTCAGGCAGGGTTCATTTTTTGAAGAGCTTATCCTCATCATTCTGCTTTGTTCTGATGACTGCCTTTATCTCAGATGTGGAAACACTATTTTGGATTTAGTCTGGAAAAATAAGCAAACAAAAACTATCAGAAATTCTCAAGTTTCAGTTACACTTTTCACTACAGCCATATTCAGTTTGCTTAAAATAAATCTTGAATTGTGATGTCACCAAGTGTTTGTGAAAAGTATTCATACTACTCCCAGTTCTTATGGCATACTGGTCAGCATTAACAATGTCTTTGAACACTGCAGGTAAAGAAGTTAAAAGATTGGTTCACCCAAAAATGAAAATTCTGTCATCAATTACTTACCCTCATGTCGTTCCAAACCCACAAGTCTTTTGTTCATCTTCAGAACACAAATAAAGATCTTTATGATGAAATCTCAGAGCTTTCTGTCCCTCCACTGATAGTCCATGCAACTACCCCTTGTACAATAACATGCATTTCTGGAAAAAAAAACAAAAAAAAGCATAGACACAATCATGTTTAAATACTGTACATAGTCCTCCACAATTATTTGCCCTCTTTATCATTTTGTTTTTTTGTTCAAAATTTTAACCTTAAATTAAAATAATAATAATAATAATAATAATAATAATTGAAAAAAAACATATAATTTACAAATATACAAGTATATAATTTAAATATACTATTAGATTACAGTATATAGAATATGTGTGTTCCACAGTTATTGTGCCCCCTTCATTAAATACTTTGTGTAACCTATAACCCTCTTCACACATAAGGGCTAATCCATGGCTAGGTGTCCATTTCATGATTTTAATGCATGAGGTGGAGGCAAAGAACCACCTGATATGAAACGGATTGCCTCCATTGAAGTCGATTAAAACTGTGTAATACACACCTGTTAAAGATAGGTTAAAAAGTTAAGTTAAAGCTGCCCTTAAAGAGATAGCTAACCCAAAAATGAAAATTCTGTCATTAATTAGTCACCCTTGTGTGGTTTCACATCCGTAAGATCTTCATTCCTCTTTGGAACACAAACAAAGATATTTATAATGAAATCAGAGAGCTTTCTGACCCTGCATAGACAGCAATGCAACTTACACATTCAAGTTCCAGAATGGTAGGAAAGACATCGTTAAAGTAATTCATGTGACTCCAGTTGCTTTAACTCAATTTTATGAAGCGACGCGAGTCTTTGCGTCCAAAATAAATAAATAAATAAATAATTTACCACTTATATACAAAAATATTGATCTGTAATGTTCATTCACGAGAACATCACAACGCACGAGTGTTGTGTTCATGCGACAGAAGACAAACTTGAGGTTAAACCACTGGAGTCACATGGATTACTTTCACAGTGTCTTTCCTACTGTTCTGGAACTGAAATCTGTAAGTTGCGTTGCTGCCAATAGAGGGGTAGAAACTTCTCGGATTTAATCCAAAATATCTTAATTTGTGTTTTGAAGGTGAACAAAGGTATTACGGCTTTGGAACGACATGAGGGTGAGTAATGACAGAATTTTCATTTTTGGGTGAACTATCCCATGTTTGTGAAGTACAATTTGACTGGAACGGTACAACTAAGTTAATTTTCATTAGTTTGTTTGGTTACAGGTCATTAGATCTAGCGTTCTGACTGTATGTGTCAGCTACAGTAAAAGCCGCACATTAATTTAGAATGGAGATTTAACTGATTGTAATTATATAAGCATTCATTGTTTTAATGCACACCTTCCAGTCAATCAGAGAGAATCAAAGTCCAGAAAATATATATATATTATTTAATAAAAATAAATAAAACTGTTGAGAGCTGATGTTAAGCATTGAGAATAATTGCTGATATAACTAGATTTCATTACCTTTCCACTCCCTCAGCTCTCTCTCTGTTTTCATACTGAATTGGCACTAATATTGTAAATCTTCTTTTAGCTCTTTGATTTCATTTAACTCCTCAATCTCTTCATGTCTGAGGAGACAGAGGACTTGGTACATTTGATTTCTCCAGCACTCCCACAGGTCTTAGTTCCTGAAAATATAAAGATAATAGTTAATCAAAAATTAAATAAATAAAGTAGATTACTGCTCACCATTATTTGAGTGCTTGCTTCTCCACAGCCATCATCTTCTGTTGAGTTATATTTTTGGTCTTCTTTTTTAGTTGTTACCAGTGCATTTTCCTGAACATAAATGCTGGTGTACAGTGCTGTGAAAAAAAAAAAAAAATCCTGATTTATTCTATTTTTGTGTATATCTAGTACTAAATATTGTCAGATATTTTTTTTTTATCACTTTACAGTGATAAAAAGAAAAGTAATGATGCAAGCAGAATTCACTTCTGCTGTGAAGCAGCTCTAAACAGTAAAAAGTGTCATTGTTCATTTGGAATCAGTGTTGACTCAATTGAATTTCAATTACTGTATAAAAATCAACAAATATGAAATAATTCCAATGCATCTAGATAGCAGTTGTGCAGAAAACAGTGGTGTCATCATTTAGCTCAGTTCAGTCCTCATCCAATAGTGTCAGTGGAGTCAGATCAATAATATTGCTGAATATTATGTGTCCCCAGATTAGCAAGCCATAAGTTGACAGTGGCAAGGAACCCAAACTCCATCAGGTGACAGAATGGAGAAAAAATCCTTGGGAGAAAGTATGTTTAGTTTAGGGATCAGTTCTCCTCTGGCCAACAAATGAACACGGTATGATTATGATTCAGGCTGCATCACAATTTAGTGTGAAATATACAGGACTGTAGGCCTACAAGTAGCTGGAGTTATGAATCTCATTTAAATACTATCTAAGATCAGGTTTACATTTGTGGCTAACTAGAATATCAGTGACCTTTAATGCATTTCCAGAAATAAAGTCTCACCAACATCTGTTGAGTGCCTTTTCACCTTCTCTCTTCTCCTCTTTCCTCTGTAGCAAATGGGTACACTGTACGCTCAGCACTTTTCAATGATTTTTTCCTCAGGTCAATTAGGAGTTGATGCTCTCCTAGAAACAAACAAACAAATACACAACATATTCAGTGCAATTTTGTTCATTTCATTATTATAAATGATGTACTGATGCTATTGGAATGAGAACTGAACTGATCTGGACAATGACACTAATTTCTACAGATCTGCTTTTAACAAATTGCTGAGCCACTGCATAATTAAATGCATCTATACACAGGGTTGTCATTGGTTGGATTGAGATGTTTTTGTTTTATTAGATTAGATTTTAAGATTTTATAATATAATTATGATTTGTTTTATTATAGTAAAAGTGTAGTAAAACAGCATTAAACCAGTGGTTTTGTCTCTCTATCAGACTTGAGTTCTGTGTGTTCTGTGTATCATAAGCTCCTCGCGCACAGACCCGCGGGCGACACAGATCTGTACTGAAGCGGCTGTCCTCTCATTTTCCTCTCATCTCAGCGGATTGAATAAGATATATCCGTGAAGTCTTTTTACATCTCTCTAAAATTATAACTAAAGATTTATGAGGACATTAGACATTATACTCACCTTTAAACTGGATGACTATTCATAGGAGCTTTATTTAAAAAAATTTAAAAAAAAGCTCATAAAAAATAAATAAAATAAAATAAATTTAATCAGACAGACTTACAAGTTTTTTGCAGCTGAAATCTTCACATGCATTGCAGCATATCACTGAACTGCAGTTATATTGTATCTGTACTTCATTATACTGCAAATCTACAGTTGTACTTCATTGTACTGCAGTTTTACTGCTGTTGAACTTTAATGAACTGCAGTTATATACCTCATTATACTGCAAATGTCCAGTTGTACTTCATTGTACTGCAGTTATACTACTTTGTACTGCAGTTGTACATTAATGTATTGCAGTTATTTTTTGTAAGGGCGTAGTTCTTAAAATGTTTTAAAACATTTTTTCTTGGTTGTGTGAACGTTAATGGAACATTCCATTTTTTCATTTCGCAGTTCTAGGAACGTTCTGAAACAAGTAGAACGTATTAATGTTTAAAAACGTTTAATCAAAACATTTAAGAAAAAAAAAAACGTTCCATGAACAGTGTATAATTTGAAAATGTGATAAAAGACCGTACAACAAACATTCTATTAATTTTACTGGAAGAACGTTTGTTCATAACTTTGAGGGAACCTTGTCAGAACGTTCCCTGTTAGCAGGAGAAAAAATGTTGCATTTTTAAAGAACTCTTAAAATTTGTCTTGCCCTAGGTGACAAATTTAGTTTATAAAAACGTTGTGGGAACATTGTTTTAAAATGTTTCTAAAATGCTGAAATATCCAGTTTTCTTTTTGTGTTTATAACTTTATTTAAATGTTACTAAAACATTGCTTACAACATTCTACTAACTTCATTTTAACCCAAAATATAACGTTATTCGAATGTTTATTTTTAATATTCTAAGAACGTTAAAATGCCCAGTTTTCTCGTTGTGATTAAAACGTTATTTAAAAGTTACTAAATGTTTCTTACAACATTCTACTAATTTTGTCATCAAAAATAATAACATTATTTAAAGTTTATTTTTAGTATTCTAAGTATGTTTTCTTTCAACATTATGAGAACGTTCATCAGATAAAATGACATGGATATTCCAAGAATGTGTTGTTCTAAGAATGTTTTCTCTCAAATATTAAATGTTATAAGAACGTTTATATAATATTTATATAATTTTTAAATAATGTTAATGAAAGTTGTGAGAGTGGTCCCTGTTAGCTATAACTCTTAATTTTCTATCAGCATTGTTACCAAATGTTGCCATTTAAAAATGTTGAATAATAATAATAATAACATTTAAATCAGTTGCATTTATTGATTTAGCAGATGCATTTTCCAAAGTTACTTTAAACAATTACAAAAATAAAATAAATAAATAAATAAATTGAACAATAAGGATCCCACAATATTAGCAATGTTTAGTTTTTATTCTAAAACTTTAACTGTATTTTTTGTAGATTTATGTGACCTTTTCTGCTGAATAACAAAAACATTTTAGTAAAAAAAAACAAAAAAAAAACAAAGCAAAGTGCATGTGTTCTTTGAGTTTTTTTGAATAAACTGAATGTTTTTTTGTTTTTTTTTTCCCCGGTAGACCAACATTGTTCTGTTATTTTCCGTCCACTTTTAACCTTGCAAAAATACACAAACATTTTAATGAAGAAAAATGGCTTTTAAAATATCCAAAAATAATGACATGAATAAAAAGCTACACTGGATTGCAGGAACGATGTTAAAAGTGTTTACTTCACCGAAAAATGAAAACATTTTGCTTCATTTACACTGATGCATCTGGCAGACAGATTCACCCAAAATAACTCATGCTGCATTCAAGGATCGAACCCATGACCCTGCTGTTGCTAGCATCACGATTGAGAAACTCTAAACCTGTGTTGTTTTATTTTATTTTTATCCATGGAAAAAGTACTTGAACGTAGCACATAATAGTTGATCTGAGGTCATGTGTTATTTGGGTTGTTATTGACTGATAATCTTCCCCTCTGGGACTTTATTAATACACACAAGAACATCTGACACAACACACAGAGCACACGTGACTCCAGATAAAGAGCAGGAGCTGCACAAACACTCATCTGAACCTGAGGGAGTCAGTGAGGACTGATGGCTTTCTCAGGAGGATTCAGACTCTCAGAGGAAGAGACTCATTACAGCTGATGAGAGTCACACTTAAGAATGAGTGAAAACACTTCACATGCTTCTGTGTGTGTGTGTGTGTGTGTGTGTGTGTGAGTGAGTGAGTGAGTGAGTGAGAGACAGATAAACCTCAGCATCATCCTGCATGTAACTGATCATGTTCATGTTAATTGGGATGTTTGTAAAGGTGATCTCATGAACACACACTCGCACACACTCCTCCTCGTGTAACTCTATAATTCATGTCTAACTTTAGTCCAGATCCTCATTAGAGTTAATCTCAACATTTACCTAATTACTGTTTCCTAGACCACTGATTAAGATGGATTTACAACCTTAGAAACACACACACACACAAATCATATCATTAACAGAAACTCAACACAAGAACAATGAGCTGTCAAAAGCCAAAACAGATGAGATGAGAGGCGTTATATTCATACTGACCTGCAGAGGGCAAATCTATCTATCTATCTATCTATCTATCTATCTATTGTCTGTTTTTATATCAATCTATCATCCATCCATCCATCTGTTTATCATCCGTCTGTCTATCATCCATCCATCCATCCATCGCTCCATCTGTCTATTATCCATCCATCCATCTATCCATCTATGATCTATCCATTCATCTATATATCATTCATCCATCTGTCTATCATCCATTTATCAACCATCCATCCGTCCATCTGTCAATCTGTCTATGATCTATCCATTCATTCATCTGTCTGTCATCCATTCATCCATCCATCTGTAGTGGACAGCACATTCCAGGGCCAAGTTTATGGCGGGGCCCCTCTCTGACCACAATAGTGGACAGAGGTTTGCTACATTTTGATTGGATCTTGGTGGATTAACATAAGCAAACTGTCCAACGCCATCAGATAAAGATGCCAGGACAACGGCCAGACACCTCTTAGTGGGCAAGAAGAAGACCTTTGGTACAAAGCCCGGGAAGGACGGGACTTCCTATTGGTCAAAATGCAGTTTTTGCCCTTCACCCACCAACAGACTGATTCCTCAGGTTTTGGCCTGTGCCTGCCATAAAAATTCCTTAGGACCTCTGGACACAGCAGCAGTGGGTGAAACAAGAGATCACAGAGATCCATCCAAATCCATTCATAACTGTTCTCAAACCTTAAACTGATGCAAACTACAACACACACATCTTATACTTATTCAGAGAAATAAGTATTCTCAGTGACAGCGACGTGTAGTGCAACATCTTACACAAACTCAGCTGTTAATGGACAAATGAATGCATGCATGACACTTCAATCTTCTTCCATCATGTTTGGACTTAATATATTCATAACATTACCAAAGGTATTCTGTTTGTGGTTTGGTAAGTGAATGATGCATTGGTAAAACTTTAGTGACACTTTTTTAAATGTGTGTTTGGACTATGCAAATAAGTTCCACAGGAGGAAAGAAGTGTGGGCCACACCGTGTCCCTCCTCTCTGATGGAAACAGCCAATCACAGCCTGGAAATGGAGAAGCACTAGACTGCAATCTCCTCATCGGAAAGAGATAAAGGTACCTTTCCAAAAGACACTCCTTGTTCTGAGTCTTCGGCCCGTAAGGGAAGGGACAGTAACAGACACATCTGTTCTGAGTCTGAGTACTGCAATGGAAAAGACGTTAACAGAGACACCGTTCTGAGTCTCCGGCCTGTTACAGGGAAGGTAGCAACAGAAACAACCCGTTCTGAGTCTCCCATCCAGAGAGACAGTAGCAGATACACCAGATCTGAGTCTCCGGCCTGCAAGGGTGAGACATTAACAGATACACAGTTCCTGAGTCTCCAGCTTTGAGGCAGCAACAGATACGACCACGTTCTGGTCATGAAGTCACCGCCACCAGACTGCTCACTCAACCACAGAGAATGTAACTATCACCTATCCAAACCTCTTCCAGAGACCTTGGCATTGTTGTGTATTATCAGTATATGATTTTTCTAATTGACATTAGATGTTATATAGCTGATTGTAGTTGATAACAAATAATCTTTCAGGTATTTGTTTGATGCATAATAAGGTTCTTCACCTTACTTGTTTCAGAGTAGTGACAGTTTATCTTTCCAGATAACATAGCTCTGACATAGCAACATCCAACATAATCACTTGCATTTTATGCATCTTATGCACTTTATTCCTTTTCCATTCATGGTATTCATTTAGTAATTGTTGATTACTCTTGTCTATCTTTTGTTAATAAAATTAATTTTATTACACTTGTGTCTTCCTTGTGTTGATAATGCAGTAAGGTTCTGCAAGTTAGGTATCCCACCAATCTTTCTTATGTGATGTACTCCTAACCACACCTTAAGTGACACGTGATCCAAAAATCATAACGTCACCTGTGACGTGAGTACACTTCACTACACTATTTCGCCCTCTTAGGTTGGTGAAAGCAAAATTCACTACACATCCATCCATCTGTCTATCATCCATCCATCCATCTATCATCCATCCATCCATCCATCCATCCATCTATCATCTGTCCATTCATCCATCTATCCATCTATCTATCTATCTAGCCATCCATCCATCCATCTGTCTATCATCCATCCGTCCATCCATCCATCCATCCATCCATCCATCCATCCATCATCAGTCCATTCATCCATCCATCCATCCATCCATTCGTCTGTCTATCTATCTATCTATCTATCTATCTATCTATCTATCTATCTATCTATCTATCTATCTATCTATCTATCTATCTATCCATCCATCCATCCATCTATCTATCCATCTATCCATCTATCTATCCATCTATATATCTATTGTTCTATCATTCTCTCTATATCTGTGTGTATGCGGTTCTGAATCCAGTATCAGTCTCTCACACAGAGTCTTCTCTCATAATGAAACTCTTCTGATGGAGCAGACTCATGAACTCATAGGTGTGGCTGTTGTACAGTGTTGGGTTTGTGCTGAGTTCAGACTTGAGCAAACACAGGAATCATGGCGTCCGGCGCGGCCACAGATTGCAGAGGCGCATGCGCATCCGCTGCCAAATCAAAGCTTTATGAGCAGAACTACAGCACCCACAATGCTGCATTAATAGAGACACCAGAGGAAACGAGGCGTTAAATTTAGAGCAGCTAAAAGCAGGCAAACACTACTGCCAGTGTTCAGTCAAAAAGACGGACAACAACATTATTCTGCCTTGTAGCACACTCAATTTGCTCAGAGTTTTAAGCAGCATTGCATGTAATTTCATGGACAAATCAATCCCAGAATGCATTATGGAGTTCACTGAAAAAAGATGACAGATGGTTAAAGGAAAGGTTGTTTATACATAATGTATTCTGTTAATACTAGTAGACTTTGGGAATATTTTTCTGTGCAACTTGCCAACAAGAAAAAGTAAGAAAATGTGGCATCTTTTGAAGCTATTTTATTTTAATTCTGTCATTAGTAAGTCAATAAAATTGCATAAAATTAAACAATAAAAAATAAAATAATAAAAACAAAAGCATATTTTTAGTTTGTTTGTTTATGTCTGAGATACAGTTTTTATTAATATTTTGAATCAGTTTTTACTTTGATATTTTCCCAGGTGAAAAAAGTGCACTTCCACAATGTACTTAATGTGCTCTATTTTTGCACACTAATTTTGTACTTAATATACTAAAAATTACTCTTAGATAAACTTAAGATCATCTAAGTGTACTCAGCTGTGCTATTTTGGGACACCATGACTATGAACTAAAATGTACTTTTAATATACTATAAAATGTATTTACTTGCCACTTGTAGTACACTTGAAACATCTTTCATACACTTGTACACTCAAGTGTACTACAAGTGGTAACTAAATACATTTTTTAAATACAGAGATATGTAGTACACTTGCATTTTTAGTATTAAGTACAAAATTAGTGTGCAAAAATAGAGCACTTTAAATACATTGTGGAAGTGCACTTTTTTCACCTGGGTTACTTTTAGTAATTTCTAACAAAAAAAAAGTTAACTGCATTTTTTATTAAATCTGTTGAAAATAAAGATGCACAAAGCAACTTTCATATACGCAGCTGAACCAAAGTTCAAAACTAGAGCATTTTACCTAACGTTTGTGCATTTTAGAGGATCATGTTATTAGCTTTGAAATATGTTTATGTCTAACTCTCTCATGCATTATTTGCACAACATTTCAATGACGCATGTGGTTGAGGTTTCATTTCTTTTGAGGTTTTCAGTTTGGTCATTATTGAGTTTATTATTTAAGTTTATTATTTAAATGAGTGATCTGATTAGTTCCCACAGGATATCAGGCATAAGTTCAGGTCATGTGGTCGAGTCTGTTGTAATACACACACAGGAAGAGGCTCCAGTTATCAGTGCTTGTCATTGTTTACAGGTCAAAGGTTAGCAGATCAACAGAGACCTCATATGGGTCAGTCGTGATCAGAGCTCTATCAGCATCAGTCACATCAACATTTACTTTTACGCATTTGGCAGATGCTTTTATATAAACAATAATGTTTTTAAGTTGTACTTTTTTTATTTGTTCTTGCCTTTATTGGGAAATGCAAGTAAAAAAAGAGAAAAAAAATCTATTTTCACTACGTGTTCTGTGTTTTGCATGCATAAAAGCAATAAAATATTGGTCACAAAAATTGCATTGTAAAATTTGCGTTATTTTCTTATCTTTTGTGACCAGGTCCTGGTTTTCATGCAATGAAGCCTCTACTAAAAATTTATGAAAATATAATACTATCAATGTTACATTTAGTATAGTGTAAAAAATGCCTCTAAATGTCCATAATATGCTCAGTGCAAACACCACATCATTTGAAATAGTGCCAGTTCAGCACTTTCTCCACAGCAGCATTAGTGAGGGTCTTTGGCAAACAAGCATCCGGTTGACTGCGGGGTTAATCTGCATCTGGAGTTACATAAGAGCTGCTTCAACACATACAATCACGCAAAAACAGCAGGCGGGTCGAAGTCTGAAGACTCTGTGATGAGGCCTTGTGACACAAATAACCTGAGCGGTCAAACATTGACTCTGATTTAGAGTCGGGGGAAACCTGACCGCTAGACAGAAAAACCCCTCACTGACTGCATGTATTAATAGACCGAGTCCTGACGCTTCATAACGCTGCCAATATATAAAAATAAAACACTTAGAATATAACGTGCTAATAAAATGACTTAGGGTAGGTTAAAATACATTCAAATAAGACATAAAGACATCCACAAGAAGGAGAGTTAGATATGAACAAGCTAACATGATCCTCACAACTGTCACTACTGTTTTTTTTATAAATGTTAGGACTAAACGTGCTTGAAGTAATGTTTACGTATAATGTTTTTAGAACTTCATGAATATTTGATATTTGATAATATTTGATATTTGATTTAAATATTTGATACATTCTTATAACGTTGAGAAAATATTCTTAAAACAACATTCTTTGAATATTCTAATTACATTAGAAAACTGGACATCTTAATGTTCTTAGAATATTAAAAATAAACATTCAAATAACGTTATATTTTGGGTGAAAATAAAGTTAGTAGAAAATTGTAAGAAACATTTTAGCAACCCTTAAATAACATATTTATTACATTAAAAACTGGATGTTTTAATGTTTTTAGCATATTAAAAATAGACATTCAAATTGCTTTATATTTTAGGTGAAATTAAAGTTAATAGAAGGTTGTAAGAAATATTTCAGTGACCTTTAAATAACGTTCTAATTATGATTACAAATCTTGACATTTTAACATTCTTGAAATATAAAAAAATAAACATTAACAAAAATAAAAATAAACAAATAACGTTATATTTCAGGTGAAAATAAAGTTACTAGAATGGTGTAAGACATTTTTTGTAACCTTTAAATAATGTTTTAATAACATTAGAAAAATGGACATTTTAATGTTCTTATGTTCAGATGTTATATTTTATTTGCGAATAAAGTTAGTAGAATGTTGTAAGAAACGTTTTAGCAATAACATTCCAATTCTATTAGAAAACTGGAAGTTTTAACGTTCTTTAAATAACGTTTAAATAATGTTACATTTTGGGTAAATATAAAGTTCATGGTAGGAACATGTAGGAAATGTTCTTGTAACCTTTAAATAACGTTATTATCATGACAAGAAAACTGGACATTTTAATGATCAAAAATAAACGTTCAAATGACGTTATACTTTTGGTGAAAATAAAGTTAGCAGAATACTGTAAGAAACGTTTTGGCAACCTTTAAATAACATTCTTATTACATAAAAACCTGGATGTTTTAACATTCATTCAAATAGCTTTATATTTTAGGTGGAATTAAAGTTAGTAGAAGGTTGTAAGAAATGTTTTAGTAACTTTTAATTAATGTTCTAATTACATTTAAAAAGATTCACATTTTAATATTCTTGGAATATTAAAAATAAATGTTTGAATAATGTTATATTTTGAGTGAAAATAAAGTTAGTAGAATGTTGCAAGAAACATTATAGCAATAACGTTCCAATTCCATTAGAAAACTGGACGTTTTAACATTCTTAGAATATTAAAAATATACATTCAAATAACGTTACATTTTGGGGGAATATAAAGTTAGTAGAACATTGTTATTTAAAGGTTACAAAAATATTTCCTACATTCTAATCACGACAAGAAAACTGGACATTTTAACATTTTAATAACATTTAAAAACAATGTTCCCACAATGTTTGTATAATCTAAATACGTCACCCAGGATGTGTTCTGCAGAAATTTGTTTTAGCAGAATAGTTTCACTTCAGTCCAGACGTTGCATTTGAGTGACTCAGATGTTCTATTTGATTCATCTGAGTGAAGGATTCTTCAGACTGATTAAAACCAGCAACCAGCAAACAGTCTCCTCTAAACTGTAAGTGCAGATGTCACAACCGTTTAACTATAACTCTACTGCAGAACGCAAGAACTCACCAAAGAAGAAACTTGCCAAAGCCACCAAAATTAAAAGAGTTTTGTCATCATGTGAGCCATACTGGTCAATTTTTTGTTCTATTTAATATAATATAAATGTCAGACAGATTTTGATGTTTGAATAGGACAATTTGCATGCACTCACAGGAATTGTTATGAAGAGATGACATTTCCATTGAGACTCAACTCATCAGCAGGCCATGTGCATTTACTTATTTTGCAAATTGTAGACAGTTGTACTTGCACGTGTGCCTGAACATGTGCAATTTGCTTAAATGAATAAGAAATTAAAATCTACATGACCACGACGAATTGTTCAGAGATGTGAAATTATTGCTTTGAGAAATAAAATATCCATCACGAACTGAGCCAAAGCAATTGTGAAAAACTATAAAAAGGCAGTCTAATGAACAGTCTAGTCTACACTGTTTTTGAACAATTCATGATGTTTTTTATAAGATACGCAATCAGACTGCACTGGTGACGCTGCATGGTTTTGATTCACTAAAAAGAACCGGTTCATAAGAGTCATTTGTTCCTAAATTCTATGACCCTAGTCACGCAGTATGTTTTTGATTCATTAAAAAGATCCGACCGGTGAGAGTCATTTATTCGTGAATCGAACACTAATCGATTCGCGTTGTGTTTTGTTTACGTGGCCAAGAAAGCTGGTCTGAAAAGACGTAATTTTTGTGCGGTACGGTTTTACTGCAACACAATACAAAACTCACATTCACAATCAGGTAAAATATTGCTGTGGCGCTAATGAAAATGGTGCAGAAAACACTTAATGGCAGTTCCCGAATCGGATCGCAATGTGTGATGTTTCTGATTCACTAAAAAGAACTGACTAATAAGAGTCATTGTGAATCAGACTACACTGCTGCACTGAATATTGTCGATCATTAAAAAACCTGACTAATTTGTTTCTGAATGGGATGACCGAGTACCGTTGTATATTTTTATTCACTAAAAGAATCGGCTCATAGGGGTCAGTCGTTCCTGAATTTGACTCTGGTCACGCTGTGCGTTTTTGATTTATTAAGAAGAACCGATTGGTAAGAGTCATTTGATCGTGAATCAGACACTGATCAATTGGCGTCTGTTGTTTTTACGTCTAGTTTGTGAGGGAAAATTGTAGAAAAAGACGAGTTTCATCTAATTCAATATGAAATTAGTGACAAGTGGGGTACCATTAGCAATTTGCGAATCGGACCGCACTGGTCGCGCTGTATGTTTTTGATTCACTAAAAAGAACCAGCTGGTAAGAGTCATTTGTTCATGAATCGGAAATTAATCGATTCGCGTTGTCTACAGTTTGCAGCTGGCCAAGAAAGCTGGTCTGAAAAGACGTCATTTTTGCGCGGAACAGTTTTACTGCATCACAATGCAAAGCCCACATTCACAATCAAGTAAAATATTGCTGTGGCGCTAATGAAAATGGTGCAGAAAACACTAATGGCAGTTCCCGAATCGGACCGCAATGTTTGATGTTTTTGATTCACTAAAAAGAACCATCTAATAAGAGTCATTGTTCATGAATCGGACTACACTGCTGCACTGAATATTGTCAATCACTGAAAAGAACCAACTTATTTGTTTCTGAATCGGATGACCATATAATTGTAGATTCTGATTCACTAAAAAGAACCGGCTCATAAGGGTCCTGCATTTGAGGCTGGTCGTGCTGTGCGTTTTTGATTCATTAAAAAGAACCGATTGGTAAGATTCGTGAATTGGACACTGATTGATTCGCGTAGTTTAGTTGACGAGGGAAAATCGTAGAAAAGACGTGTTTATTTAGTCTAATTCAATACAAAATTCACATTGACAGTTGGGTGAAGGTGCCATTACCGATTCCCAAATCGCACTGGTCGCGCTGGAAGAACCGGCTGGCAAGAGTCATTTGTTCATGAATCGGAAACTAATCGATGCGTGTTGCTTGTTGTTTTTAGGTGCAGTTTGCGTGGGAAACTCGTGGAAAAAGACACTATACCCGACATTATGTGATATTGCCATGTTCAGCGACTAAAGATGAGAAAATTTCAACCTTATGCGAATGAGCAGCGATGCAAAGTGGCAAATACCGATGGAAGCGAAAACACTGGAGCTCAAGCGATTTATGACCTGTGAGTGATTTCACAGTTCTGTATAATTATTCTGTGCTAACATACAGTGATATCAGCCTGAGTGCATTTGATAATCGTTCATAAACCTGATATGCATTATGCACAGCAGTTTGTTCATTTTTAGCAGTGATGTGCAAAAGTTATTGCCATTTAGGATGATCACTGTAGGGTGTGTGCAGTTATATATGTATTTGGCAGCAGCTGACGCTACTTTAGCTGTCTCTCGATCTCTGTCATCTTTTAGATAAGTGTCTCTGTGTCTGGCCTTTTTGGGCCTGTTTTACCATGCCATTTTTCTAGGGCAGTGTCTTCAGTGTTTGGCAAAGGAGTCCTGTTATTTTCTAAGTTTAACTCTGGCAGAGGAGACTGAATCTTTAGTCCTGACTATTCGATTCTTTAAAGTTTTTTTCTTGAGCTCAAGTCAATATAGAACAATAGAAAGACATAAAATCCCCCTTCACAGGCCCCAGAGAACACAGACAGCCGACCACCATCCTGACACATGAAACTGTTTGGAAAAAAATGTGTTTTTTTTTTTACGCAGACTCAGACTTGTGGTCCATTGACTCATTGATTTGCTCAAACGCTGTTTAAAGGAAACTTGCTGTCTGGCGTTCATTTTCTGAGCTGGTCAGCGCTTCTGCCAATCAAATGACCATCAGTTTCATTAAAACGGGAGCTCATGGGAAGTCGGGTCTCTTATCTGGGAGTCTAAACAATCACATGTATCTATTTGTGTCGTTAAACAGGCAGAGATTACCCATCAGCCCAAAGTGAATACCCTAAACTCTCACCGGAACTCACCTGCATGCTTTTATCTTCCTAATCTGAGTGCAAGTCTTTGCCAAAACAAGGATTTAAAAAAAAAAAAAAAAAAAAAAAGGAAAGAAATTAATACTTTTATCCAGTAGGGATGCATTTAAAATGTTAGAAAAGATTTCTATTTCAAATAAACGCTCTTCTTTTGAACTTTATTTATCTGTGAATCCTGAAAAATAAACTGCCTCATGGTTTCCACAAAAATATTGTTTTCAACACTGTGAATAATCAGAAATGTTTCTTGAGCAGCAAATCAGCATATTAGAATGATTTCTGAAGGATCATGTGACACTGAAGACTGCTTTGAAAACAGTAAAACAAATTACATTTTAACAGATATTCACATCAAAACAGCTATTTATTTTAAATTAGAATAATATTTCACAATATTACTGTTTGCAACTGTATCAAATCATTGCAGCCTTGGTGAGCATAAAAGCTTAGACCTGCCATTTCTGGTGTGAAATATAAATCAGCTGTTTTAACATCATTTCATTGCCAAATTGCATTTTCACAACAAATGTAAATAAGGCATTCTGTTTTCAGTAAGTGGGAAACTAGTATTATTTTTCGAACACAGTCCGAGAAATATCAAGAAAAACATGTCGGCTGTAGGAAAAACTGTATTTGCATTAACTGGATAAACTCCAAGCAGCAAAACACAGTTCATTTGAGCCTCATTTGAGTTAAAGTAGCACCATTTATAAAAGCCTTGTTGTCAGGTTTTATTGTTTAAGTGAAGTATGTTATTGAGATGTGGGTTTGGCAGACGCTTGTGGAGATTTCAGTAAAAGGAGCTGTTCTTGAATGGCGATGACTGAACGCTTTACAAATGACTCTGAATTTGCTTTAAGTGTTGAACTTGATGATTGTGCTTCAGGTGTTTTTAAAACCTACTGTATCATATTTGATTACATTTCTAAGCCTCTAAATGAGCAATCTTTTTTTGTTTCACTCAATCTCCTCCATGTCTTCTGTTGTCTGATTAATAGTTAAGAGTTTTTTATCTAGTCAAAGCTCTTTTAGTGTAGTTGTACAAACGTCCAGCTTCAGCTGCTGCTTCAGTGTCAAATCTTGACTGATTTTTCTCAAGTAAGCGTCAGAATAACTGCAGTCATATTTCCAGATGAACACTTACTGGACTGAAGGAGATTCTCCATCAATCATGTTTTAGTCTCAAATCTGATCATCAGGATCTTTTGAGGAGCGTTTGTTTCCAGAAGCTTTACTTTCACTGTTCCTCAGCGTTTATTTCTTCATCTCTCAATCAGCATTGGATTGCATTGCATTATATGTTTGGAGCATTTCAGTCTCATCTTACTAAGACATATTATTGGAGATATAGAGTGACCGCTGATATTTAGATCATTTTATGTCAGTATCTGCTGCACTGTTGGAAAGATCTCATTGATTTACATCACAAGCAGCAGAATTTCACCATAGAAATATCAGCACCTGCAGAAAAATTGAATAAAATCCAGTTTTTTTCCTCCATATTCTCACTATATCAGACTACAGTATATAAGCTATGATTTATCAGATAGGATAGAAAACAAAAAGGAGTCACTACAGTAAAGCATTTTATCTCATCTCGATCCTCTTCTGCTTTCCATTACTTCAGCTTCCTCTGTTTTTAGACTCATAATTAGCCAGAATGAATCTAATTGTCTAAATATTTTGGAATTTGACCTCTATACGCGTCTTTGATCTGGTAAGTGAAAGCTGCTTGTGTCTTATTGCACATGACCTCTGAACTCTAAGTGTTTGTCACACACATTATTTCCATTTATAATATTTAGAAAAGATTAAATAAGCAATCAGTTCTTTCCTGTTTTTGCAGAATATGTTCACCTGAGCCTGTTTCGCTTTCAGATGTAAATGCATCTCAGAGGCTTTTGTCTCTGATGATGAGCGTAAAGACAGACAGATGATGATGATCTGGACGATGAAACCCCCCACCATGATGACTGCGGATCCTCTTGATTATAAATGAACATGACCGGTCAGGCAGTGCTGCTGTTGACCTGTTTATGAGGGAAGAAGAGCGTCACATACACGCTCTTCGCATCGCGGGGAAGAGAACATTTGAAGATGCAGGAGTTCTGCAGGAGATCACGAACAGCATTATAACCACACTCAACACGGACATGTAAACAGAATTAGTGCATACATGCATGTTCTGAAGACGGTGCGAGTGGTTGACTCATCTGTGTCTGCTTTTGCTGAGATCATAAATGACCTTTAATATGCACTTCCTGAGCGATAATGTTTGTGCACTAGCTGAAAACAACAGTTCAGCCCCAAAATGAAGATTTGCTGAGAATTTAAACCCCCCTCAGGTCATCCGAGGTGTAGATGAGTTTGTTTCTTCATCAGATTTGGAGAAATGTGGCATTGCATCACTGTCTCACAAATGGATGTGAATGGGTGCCGTCAGAATGAGAGTCCAATAGGGTTGGGTATCATTTGAATTTTATCAATTCCAGTTCTGATTCTTATTGATTCATAGTTTTGATTCCAATGTGGTTTAGAAAAATGAAGTCAAACAAATTTATTCTGTCTCTCTTTTTGCAAAGATTTAATTGCTGCTGAACAAAAATCTGATGAAGAAACAAACTCATCTACATCTCGGATGGCCTGAGAGTGAGCACATTTTCAGCAAATCTTCATTTTTGGGTGAATTATTCCTTTAAGAACATCTCAGACACACAAACTTCACACATTCACACATCATAAGCTGTAACAAAATTGTACTTTCAGCCAAAAAAACAGTACATTTCGTACATGGTGGCCAACTGTCATCACTATTTGCGATATCTCTCTCTGCTTTCTGTCGCAGTCAAAGTTTATTGGCCAGAAGCGATGGTTCTTTCCAGGAGTTTGTTTTGGCAACATTATAATCAACATGAAACGGCATTTATGACCATTTTACTTCCGTAATGTGACATGTTTCATAAGTGAAACTGAATATTTGATGATAAACACGTAGTGCAGGCCTTGATTTCTTCCATCAGGAGCTGATTAGATGGTGAAAGGGTCTTTATATGATAGTGGTTGGAAAATAAAAGGGATCGATTACAGTATATGAGCTAAAACTTGGAGGAAGTGGAGAAAAATATTATTTCGATGAACGATTACAAAGAAAAACAGGCTTTTTCTGTAGAAAAGAAATGTGCCTGTTGAATCATGCAACGTACACAATGCAATCTCAAATGAATCTCTGTATGTCTGAATCTTATAGAAACATTTCTTAAACATTTCTCATATTAGTTGACATAACGGGCGTCGTGCCCAGATGGAGAACCGTGCCAAGTTTACAAATGTGCTTTACTGCACGCATACCGCCAAATCTGATCGGACAAATCCCAACATTAGGGTGGTTACCCCTGTGGATAGAGTTTGTTTTTGTTCTTGAGTAATTTTTAACTCAATTTTCATATATTCTCAATGGGAAGTCATGCATTAATAACTGAAGTCATACTCTCTTGACTTTCTCCTTGTTTTTGTTCATTGCTGTGTCTCCACTTGACTGGAGCGTGATTATTGATTCATTCGTCCCGATCAATCGGTCACTGTCAATATACCAGCGCAGTAACCCTGCTGCGCCACACACACATTCCACCAACATCCGTCCAGCAGAATTCATTAAATGGCTTTACCCCCTTTAGAGTTTTAGTTTATTTTTCTTTGAATTGTTTGGTTGTTTTATAGGACACAGTTAGTTCACATAAACGCTGAATTCGAGGCATGTGTTGGCTTTTCTCTAATGCTCCTAATTATTCACGGTGCTTAATAATTACACTGAAAAGAAATGATGTAGGATTTAAGAGTTTTGAATTACTCATAAATTTATGTAAATAATTACAAAGAAAGGGGAAGTAACACATTGAATTAAACATAATATTTTGATGTAGAAATTCTGAAGTAGTATTTTCTTGTAAAACATACTTTAATAATCTTTGTTTTAGTTACTTTAAGTAAGTTTAGTAACTTTTTTTGAAATTAGATTTTTTTATATATATTTTCTGTTTTAATTGTAGTTAGGTTTTAGTCATTTTTGTTTTTGTCATCAAAACATAATCATTATTATTATTAAATGTCTGTTTAGAATGTCTAGTTTATTTAAAGTTATTTTAGTACTTAAACTAAACAAAAATGATTAATGTTGCCTTGTTTTAAGTTTTTTTTTATAATTTATTTATATTTTAAATGCTTAATATTTTTACATTTTTGTATTTTGTTTTCATTTTAATTTTAGTTAAAGTTGAGTCATTTTGTTGTGTGTTTTTGTCATTTTTATTAGTTTTTGTTTCATTGTTTTTTAAATGTATGACTTTATGGGTTTTATTCATTTTTATTTAAGTTTTAGTTTATTGTAGTACATCAGGTTAAACTAAATGAAAAGTGCAACTAGCTTAAATAAAATAAATTAAATGTTTTATTATTATTAAAAATTATTATTATTAAAACAATATATTTCATATTATGTTCAATTTATGTATATGACTTTCATTTTGTAGACATAAACAATTTTATTTGTGTCATGTGGGTTTGAAATCAACATGAGAAAGTGAATAAACCATGAGAAAATTTTCATGTGTAAAACATTAAATATTTTATTTCAGTTAATGTTTATTTCATTTCAAGTACTTCAAATGTTTTTTTTTATTTTTTATTTTTTATGGTTCTACTTTTAGTTAC
>CM077261.1:1487746-1592746 GCA_039654775.1 Spinibarbus caldwelli
CAGTGGATGCTAACGGAAACAAGTGCGATAAACTCAGGTAAAATGTACTTAAATGCTATTCTAGTGTTCGCAGCGTGGGAAAAGATCGCTGTAGTTGTCAGTTTTTTTGCGAATATGTGTCTGAGGAGAATATGTGCGCGCGCGCTTGTGTGTGTGTGTGTGTGTGTGTGTGTGTGTGTGGCAGATTGACATGCTAATACAGAAAACAACACGATTACACACATATTAGCTTTTGGTAAACAACACAATGTTATTCCTGTATTTGTTTGCTGGTGTGTAAATGATTGGTGCGGATTGTTTCTGGACTCTCAGTGATTTATAGCGTTGTTTTGAAGTGCTGTTAATATATTGTGTGTAATATTGTGAGTTGTTGCTGTCAAACTCATAGTGTGTGTGTGTGTGTGTGTGTGTGTGTGTGTGTGTGTGTGTGTGTGTTTTAGGACTCAAATGTGAAGCTGGCGCGTGTGAATCCAGAGTAAACGGTGATGCCACATCAGGTACAGACACTTTCACTGGATCCAGTGTTTCTCTCATCAGCTTTTATTGTTTATGTTTCTGTTTACTTGTTTACGGTGTTTTGCGATGCTTTTTCACTAGTTGCATTGTTTCTCAGATCAGTTTAACTCGATACAGTGTTTCCATGTTGGTCAAGTTCAGTTGGATTGTGAATGTTAAAATCTTGTATTTCACAAATAGCATTAGTAAAAGGTTTATAGTGTTTGTTAGTATTTCTTTTTGGTCAGCTTACAGTAATATGTTCATGAATGCATTTATTTAGCTTTTTTTTCTGCATTTGTGTTAAATGAACAGTTCAGTTTGTTGCTGGATTGTGAATCTTATATTTTGCATATAATAAGAGTGAAAGGTTTATTAAATGCAGTTTATAGTATTTGTGAGTACTTTTTGTTTAGCTTACAGTAATGCATTGATAAATGCATTTATTTTTTTGTGCATTGGTATTGATTTAGCACATTTTCATCTGAATACTGAGGTCTTTATTTAAAGAATAAGATGTGCTTCATTTATTAAATACAAAGTAAATGAGGGAATGACATGTTAATGCAGAAATTGCTTGGGATTTGTAGCTTGTTTATTAAATTTGGAAAAAAAAGCATTGTGATATTTAATATTAATCAGTCAATCAAATTTATTTACATAGCACTTTTGCAAAAAATCAGTGCAGTTCAACATGCAACAATTAAAACTAAAATTGGCATAATAAATAAAAATAGACCTATGAATAGACAGCAAGTTAAAAATGTAAAGTAAACAAATCAATAGGGATAAAAAAACAAAAGCATATACAGTAAAAGAGTACAGACTAAATTTTAGATGCACAATTTATTGGAAGCCATATCAGTATTGATCAGTTAGCATTTTTTAATTAAATTCATTGATCTGGTTCTGATGGTATCATATTTGTGAACATATTTTTTATAAGGTCACAAATATGAAGTTTTTAATTTGTCTTCAGGCTTTGTATGATTGTAGATTTGTGCTTTAAAAACAACAGCTCACAAAGCACTATTGATTTTTAATATAGATCGTTACATGGCCGCAACGAAACAATTATCAGCATCAGACTAAATGTTTTTGTCTTTTTATATAACGGTTTGCAATAATTGCATGATTTTACTGAAAAGTAATTCCACGTGTGGCCTTCAGCATAAATCCGTCTGTTATTACAGTGATTGTTAGTGGCATTATGAGAGTTATTGAGTCTCTTCTTTCGGCTTTATTAGTTAGTTTTTGTCTGGATCAGACGCTTGCCTAGGGCTCAGACGTACTAATAAGATGAGAAATACGAGATGTCTCTTTTTGGTTGTGATGGAGCAGGATTTCTCGAGTGTTTTCTGCCAAGCAAACAGTTGAATTTGTAGCAGTTATGATCAAATTCATTGTATGGTATTCCATCTGTTGCGTTGATATTTCTCAGCACGATGGTCTGAAGTGTTGTATTTCACTGGGAACGGCTGCAACGTCATACATTTTTGTAGTCTTTAGAGGAAAAACATGCATTAAAGAGCACTTAGAATGCATTGCATTTTACATATTACATTGCATATTTCACAGCCGTTTATAGGTGAAACAGCAGTGTGTCGCATGCCTTTTTTTCCCGTGCATGATTTGAGACAAACTTTGCCCTGTTTGGCGTCTGCTGTGTTTGTTTTGTGTCAGAGCGTAGCCTTTGCTCCCTCTGATATAAATCTTTTATGGTCTTTTTAAAGGGAAAAAGCGCTGCATTGCAAGAACGGTCATGAGCTTTAAACGGCACACGCGCCGATTGTGGTGGTGTGTTGTGAACATGTGCCACAAACACACACTCACGCGCGCACTGGAGGCTTTTCCAGTTCAGGGTGGTTATTGTGTATGAGACTGATCGTGCCTTTTGTAATTGTGTGATTAGATATCTTTATGAGCGTGTTTGAATTGCACATCTGTAAACAACACTCACGCCAAAGTCACAATGTGTGTTTGCCAGTTTGTAAGAGGAGGACAGAAAATGGCACCTGTGCTGTAGTTTTTTTTTTTTTTTTTTTTTTTTTTTTTTTTATAGTTGTGAGTTCTTTTACCAGACAAAAATTGTTTAATAAATTTAAAAAAATATATGAAAATGTTTAATAAATAGATAATTGAAAAAGCTTTTATAAAATAGCTTTGTGTTAATTAAATTTAATCTAATTCATTTTTATAAAATGTATCTGCTACAGTAACTTTTTTGTTTGTTTTATTTTAACAACCAGTTCCTAATTTGCAGTTTCTAAACACTGAACAAAAGTGAACTGTGTTCAAGAGAGTCTAAACTACTGAAAAACTACAAAAGCTTTTTTTTGTTGTTGTTTTCTTGTTATTATTATTAAGCAAACACTACATGAACCTCTTTTTAGTCTGTTGTATTTTGGCAACAAAAGTCTGAAACGCAAGTAGTAAACACTACGCAAGTTTAAATTGTGTTCAGCAGAGTCTAAACTAGTGAAAAACTACAAAAACAGTTTTTTATTATTTATTGTTATTATAAAACACTACATGAATTTCTTTTTAGTCTTGTAGTTTAGCAGCAGAAGTCTGAAATGCAAGTAATAAACAGTAAACAAGTGTAAACAGTGTTCAAAAGAGTCTAAACTACTGAAAAACAACAAACAGCTGATTTGTAATTGTTATTTATTGTTCATTATAAGTTTATGTAGTGGATTGTATGTTTGCTTAACAAGAAACAGTGGTAGCTACTAGTTGTTATAAATAAATAAATACATATAAAAATATTTAATAAATTGGTAACTGAAAAAGCTTTTATGAAAGAGTATAGTTTTATTTACATTTCAAGTCATTTTATTGAATTTATTTTTAGCCTATTAAATTTTAGCAACAAAAGTCTAAATTGCGGTTTTTGATCACTAACCCAGAGTATTCTCCTTTAAGAGAGGATAAACTACTGAAAAACTACTTGTTTATAGTTTATTAGACAAATGTTTTTGATAAATAAAATAAAAATAAAAATGTTTAATAAACTGTTAATTGAAAAAGCTGATGAAAGCTTAGTCTTAGTCTAATTTTACAAGCCAATTCTGATAATATACGGGTCATAAATATGATCTGAGAGTTGTTAAATAGGATTGCTTGGATTCGTAATTTGTTAGATATAGCATTAGGGCGAGTGTTGGTAAAGCGTTGACTAAAGCTTTGATAAATCACCATGTGCAGGAACGTCCTGCTGTGAACATGAGAATCACCATCCGACGGACACGCAGCTATTACAGCCATAAACAGACATTTATTGGAAGGGAAGATAACTCTTTTAGATGAGCTGGGGAGTCTGTGGGATCTGATGTTAGTTAGTTTTGTTCTTGTGAAACAAACGAAAGTTGTCAAGGTCATGTAGTGGTTATGATCTGGTGTAACAAAGTCGTTACATTAAACCTGCAAATTAATGCTAGATAAATTTTCTGGTGTTTGTTTGTTGTAAAGTAATGCATTGCATTTTAGCAGTGAAAGTCCAAACTAGGGCTGCAACTTACGATTATTTTGTTAATCGATTAGTTGGCCGATTATTATTATTATCATTTTTTTTTTCGATTAATCGGATTAAAAAAAAAAATTCTTCTTTTTTTATTATTTTATTGACAAAAACACTTCCACATTCTGCCCAATGTCCTTCAAACAAACGTGCCAACTGAATGCTATGAAAACATACAGTGTTTAACATTTTATTAGACCACCTGTCATAATAAAGAGAAAACACAAATGTTTTAGGAATCTGTCAAAGAATTGTTTAAATCTAAAAATGTTATTGTCATTTATTGGGCAAATAACAAACTGAAACAACTAAATATTTATTCACATAATAAAAAAAACAACTAGCCTCCTGGCTTTCATAACAGCATGCATTCTTGCTGGCATTGTTTAGCTACTTTTTGACTGTAATTGGGTATCTGAAAAAATCTTTCATTCTTTCATAGATAACAGAAATAATTATATTATAGCATTACAAATAGCCTACTGTTACTAAAGAGATTACGCATAATTGGAGGACTAACCAATACAGATAGCTAAAAAATGATTTTAGTAAACATCAATACTGTTAGTTTAGAGCAGCAGTGGCACAAAGCTTACATTATTTGTTATAAACCTTAAATACATTTGTTTTAATAAATTTGTTGTATATAGGCCTATAGTTTAAATCTCTGGCACTGTATATAGGCCTATAGTTTAAATCTCTTCATCAAAAATTAAGATGATAATAAAGATAATAAAGACGAATAAAAACACAAACTCAGTGTTAACCAACTTTTTGATCACAGTCACGTTTACTGTAATTTCTTTATCCTGTAAAAGGCGCCTATATGCATCTGATATTTATATTCATACAACTATACGTGGTTATCCCTTTACAGTTCCGACTCTCATAAAATACGTGCACTACATGTTGACTTTTAAACCTTAATTTAATGTTCAACAACAGATATTTCAGCACAATGAATGTTTTTGCACTGAATATTAATCCCTCTCTGACGCGTGTTCACACGCCCGCCGCGCCGGCGGTCATTCAGTAAAGATTTAAACTTAACACAGACTGTCGGGACGGAACTTTATACAAAAATGGAAATGCTCGCGTGAATTTGTGACATTTACAGATAAGGATATGACCGTAAACTGAACGTTTTTGCGCTGAGGACGCACACGCATCTGTCAAAGTGCCTGACAAAGCAAGCCATTACGCTAATGCATTAACTTAAAGCTTAAAATAAAGAATTCTCATGTTTTGTGCAGCTTGGATCACGTACTTCTCCCGCAGCATCTCATTCTGTTTCCTCCACTATTTTTAGATGCATTTTGGCCATAGAAATGCGTTATTCAGTGCTGTAACGTTAATTTGACGCAACCGGCTGAAGTTGGACGTGCACTGTGGGCAGACCCGACTAATCGATAATGAGAATCATTGTTGATGATTTTCATTATCGATAATCGATTTTATCGATTAGTTGTTGCAGCTCTAGCCCAAACTGCAGTATCTAAACATTAAACAAGTGTAAACTATGTTCAAGAAAGACTAAACTACTGAAAAACTACAAAACATGCTTATTTGTTGTTGTTTTTAAATGTAATATTAAGCAAACCACTACATTAGCTTCCATTTTAGTCTGTTGTATTTTAGCAACGAAAGTCTAAACCTCAGTTGATAAACACTGAACAAACGTAAATTGTGTTCAAGAGAAGCTAAACTACTGAGAAACTACAAAACAAGCTTATTTGTTGTTATTTTACTGTAATATTATTAAGCAAACTGCTACATTAACTGCATTAACTTACATTAACTACATTAACATTAGTCTGTTGTATTTTAGCAAAAAAAAAAATTAATTAAACACTGAACAAGAGTAAAATATTTAAGAGATTCTAAACTACTGAAAAACTACAAAATAGATTTTTTGTTATACATTGTAATTAAGTAAGCTGCTACATGAACTTTGTTTTTAGTCGAATGTATTTTAGCAACGGAAGTCTAAACCTGCAGTTGATAAACAGTGAACAAGTGTAAAATGTGTTCAAGAGAGTCTGAACTATGGAATAGCTACAAAAACAAAATGTAAATTGTAGTTTCTAAACGTTAAACAGGAGTAAACTGTGTTTAAGAGAGGCTATAATGTTTTTTTTTATTATTAAGTAAACCGCCACATGAACGTCCATTGTAGTCTGATGTATTTTAGCAACGAAAAATGAAACTACAGTTTCTAAAGACTGAACGAGACTAAAATGTTTAAGAGAGAGTAAACTACTGAAAAACTACAAAAACTGATTTTTTGTTGAAGTTGTTTTTTTTTTTTTTTGTTAAGTAAACGGCCACATGAACTTCCATTTTAGTCTGTTGTATTTTAGCAAAATGAAAAACAAAACCGCAGTTTCTAAACACTGAACAAGACTAAAATATGTTGAAGAGAGACTAAACTACCAAAAAGCTACGAAACTGTTATTTGTTGTTATTTATTGTTGCTACGGTAGGTTCATGTAGTGGTTAGCTCCTTTTTAGTTGCCTGTTTGTTTGTTGAACAAGAAAACACCATTAGCAACAAACGTCTAAACCACATTAGACTGCAGTCTTTAAATGCAGAATGAGTAAGTTGTCTTCAAGACATGCTAAACGGCATCTGAAGCATGTTTTCAGCATGCATGTGTGAATGTATCGATGCATGCATGCACTCCGGCTCTGAATGGACCACCCGGACACCATGAGGCCTCCACGTGACGCTGCTCAGCGAGATAAAACCGTTTAGCGACGAGTTTAGCATTCCCACACTAATTACCCTGTGATTGCGCGGAGTGCTGAGTTTTAGCAGCGAGGGTGCTGGAGTAGGTATGTTCCTGGAGGAGCGTAATGGTTCCCACATGGGCCGCTCCGTTCGGGACGCTGCTCTTGTGTTACTGCGGACTTACAGGAAGTCCTGCTTTAATAGTTGGGGTGATTAGTAGTTTCCAGGGACGGTGAACGTCATTAGACCGGCTATTAATGCATTCTAAGCTTTATAAGTGTCATTAGTTGCACATTTGCTTGATTATTGGAATGGTTGTTGTTGTAGTGAGGTTTTATTTTGTTAATTGCTCATAGTTAGTGTTCGTGCTGTGATCAAACCTGCAAGTATTAAAGTTGAGTGTGTGTAACAAGCTGCAGCGTTTGATTACTCGAGAAAGAGATCAGATGCACAATTTTCACAATAAATAGATAAAAATTCATACATTATCATGTTTGTGAGTTTACATGAGGCAACAAATTGATTCAATTCTATATATTTAAAATAATAATAATAATTACTTACATATATATAATAAAATATATATATGTATGTTTGTATTTTTTAATTTTCAAAATATTTTTTATTTTATTATATAAATATAAAATTCTATAAACATCTATTAAAATAAATATTTATATTTATAATATTTAAAAAATGACAATATTATAATTATGCATAAAATTATAAAATTCTAAAGATATATATCAAATAAAATACAAGTCAGTTTTTCTTTAGGATTGTTTTATTTATTTATTTATTTTTTAAATTTTTGCAATAAAGTCCAAACTGTTCAATTGCTCTTTGTTTATATATAATAATCTACTCTCTTATATATAATAATCTTTAGATATGATAATGTACACTCAAAAAAGCCTGTAGTTGTGTACAAACATTAAAACTGCACATAAGGCAGCTTTTATATAACTTTTAATTGTTTTTTTTGCACCATTTTGTTGTTGAAATATAAATATTTAAATGTTGGCTGTCATAAAAAAAAAACTAAAACGTCACTAACAGACAAAAATATAATAAATATTTTATGATTATTTAAGTTCAAGTATTTATCAAAATTTACTTAGTTATTTTTTTTTCTAGCATTAAAACCATTTGTTGATTCATATTAAATTCATATTAAAAGTACCAAATCATGAAATTTATTGTGATCATTGCATAAAAGCACGCTACAAATATTCTTAAAAGACGTTTTGTTCTAAGACTAAATAGACAATCGATCTGGGGATCGAAGAAGCGATAGTGGTTCATTAAAATGAATGTCGATTAATCAATATTAGTCACGCTTTTTTTAACAGAAAGTATATGGATATTAGAAGACTGCCGCTGACGTCATGAAGTTATAATTTTCCTTTTCTCGCTTCATTTAACCGGACGTTAGCTCGCGTCTAGACGAATGCGTTTCGCCACTGCGCAGGAATGTTCAATGTGAAAGTAATTACATGAGTTATGATGGGAAACTCCCATTTACGAGAGGCGGGGCTCCTCCAGCTGTCAATCAGTCAAAGACACGCCCCTCCTCGGCAGGGACTGAAAATAAGGCCACAGCAATAATTCATGTGAGCATTTTACAGCCCAAGAGTTTAAATGCCAGATCGTATGTGTTTGAAGTGCAGTGGGAATCATAAATGCGAAGATATACGTTGTAAGTTATACGTTGTTTTTCTGGTTTAAGTGAATTCTCTCAGAGCTGAAGAGGAATTTTATGCTTCCAGCAGAAGAAGGCTAGTCTCTCTCTCTCTCTCTCTCACTCTCTCTTTCACTCTCTGTCTCTCTCTCTCTCTCTCTCTCTCTCTCTCTCTCACTCTCTCTCTCACTCTCTCTCTCTCTCTCTCTCTCTCTCTCTTTCTTTCTCTCGTTCGCTCGCACTGTGGTGTTCGGGGGGCCTTGCATCAGGGGCTGCTGCGCTCTGATTGGCTGTGTAACTCGAGACCTGAGCTTCTGATTGGCTGCTGGGTAACAAGCCCCCTTTTCTTGTGTTTGCGTTGCGGGCGTTTCCCCCCCGACAGGAAGTTGCTGATGTGATGGAATCTACAGGATGTTTCAAAGGGAACATGACTGGATAAGGCATGTCTGACCCCATTCACGAATTCCTCTCGCTGCGTTTCCTCTTTCTTTCCATCTGTTTTTCAGCTTTCATATTTTGTTTCCCTTAGAGACACAGTGTAGGCCTTTAAAAAAATTACCAAGGTAATGATACTTTGCAGATTACCGCAATTGTGGTGAGCCTCCAAAATACCATATTTATTACATTTAGTGTTTCTGCTGTAAAATGTGAGCTCTGCTTTGAAGTGTAAGAGAACTTGAAAACATTTATCTTTTTTTTTTTTTGAGGACAGAGTTATGTGATTTATTTCAAATAAATGAATAATTTAAATAAATGTGTTTTTATTTAAATAAATACATGTTTTTGTCTCTTGACAGAAAATATTTATTTGTATAATCATTTTTTTTTCAAATAAATATTTATATGTAAAATGTAAAATAAATACATTTAAAGTGTTTTTATGTCAAAAATGTTAATGATGACAGAAAAATATCTATTTATAGAATTATTTTATTTATTTAAAGTAAATAAATTTACATAAATCCATTTTATTTCAACAAATAAAAGCATATTTTTGTCACTTTTATTTTTTGATTAAGTATTTAATAATAATATTTAACAAAAATGTATTGAAAAATTATTTATTTATTTGTAGCATTATTTTATTTCAAATATATAAATATTTTGAATTAATACTTTTATTTAAATATGTAATCATCAATAATTCAAATAAATAATTTATATAAATATGTAAGTAAATACATATTTTTGTCACTTATTTTTGATGACAGAAAATATATTTTTTATTTGTAGAATTATTTAATCTATTTTAATTATTTTTACATTAAGAATAAATAAACAATTTAAGTAAACACATTTTTATTTAAATACATATTCTTTCTAATTTTTTGATGAAAGAAAAAAATATTTGTTGAATTATTTTTTCAAGGTAAAATAAATATGTAAATAATTTGCATGCTTTAAAAAATTACAATAAATAAATAAATTATAAATTAAATAAATACATTAATGCATTAAATGAAATTAATAATTAACTAAATTTATACAATTATTTCAATTTAATTGATCCGTATCAGTGGATCAGTTTAATAGTATGGTTTTTGATTGTTTTTTTTTTACCATGGTGTTCTTTGAAGACACTTGCAGTACCCTGATACATATATATCATGGTAAATATCTAAGTGTTATAGTACCAGTATAAGGAAGTGTTTATGTTCACTGCATAGTAGATTCTTATCAGTCCTAATAACTTCAGAGCTCCTGTTGTCAGAAAGATGAAAGCAAACACACAGGAAGAACCGATGGTGTTACCTTTACCCCAAATACTGCGAAACATTCACAGCTGACGCCACAACACATCCACATTACAGTGTGACCAAAGGCTTTTCAGGGACCATTTTAGCATGTATTTATTTCTCTGAAACTCACTTATAATTTTAGTCAAGGTTTCTTGCACCAAAAAAAAAAAAAAAAAAAAAAATGGGTTAGTTTTTATGACTTAAAATTTTTTTATGACCATCTGTACAATTAAACTATTCTTGTTTTCCACTGAAAAATATAAACAGCCTTAAATAATGACTTTACTTCAGAAGCAAAACTGCATAAAACCTGCGTTCACAGAACATTATCTTGAATTTAAGTTATTTTCTGCCCCTTTGGTAAAAATTGCCAATTTGGTAAGGAAATTAAGATTTTTTTTTTTATAACGTTATTATTTTTATTATTTATATAGTTGTTTCTTGTTTAAATGCTGCTGTACCTTTAAGACACGTGTAAAATAAATATGTAAAAATATTTGCTTGTTTTCCAATGAAATATTGAAGTGCTCTTAAAGACTGATTTTATCTAAGAAGCAAAGTTCCAAAAAAAAAAAAAATGTTTTAGAGAATATTATCTTGAATTTAAAGATATTTTCTGTCCCATTTTCAAATATATATATGTAATATATTAGGGTTGGGCCGATAGACGATAATAGACTAAAGGGAATAAATACTAGATGGGAGGAAAAAATACATTTCAATACTTTCTCTCGCAGTTTTATCATTGGATAATTATACTGTATATAAAATTGCGGGCATCAAGAAGCCATTATTATGCCCGGCATTGAAACTGCTTTTGAATGCACGATCGCTTTTTAGTTTTACTTTCGAGATTGGCGATCACACATACTCTGTTTATACTATGGAGCGGCTGTACTTACCACACATTTTACAAGATTATATGTTTGTCAGTGGTGCTCAGGATCTGCAAATCATTCGCCATCACCCTCAGTCATCTCTCCTTACTCTGTTTATGTGGTAAGTGAAATTGTATGTACTGTAATGTGATAGGCAACCGTTAGCAATCGTTGTTTTCTGTGCCTTTCTGAATATAGATTTACGCTTCAGACACACCCCCTAATTCCCCCCCTCCTTCCCCAGCCCCGCCCCCCGATGTCATCGTCCATTGCGATGTTTCACTGTAGACATCGTCCGATGCCAATTTTGTTGACATCGCCCAACCCTATGTATATATATATATATATATATATATATATATATATATATATATATATATGTGTGTGTATATATATATATATATATATATATATATATATATATATATATATATATATATATATATATATATATATATAAAAGAATAAAGCTCAAATTAAATGTTAGATTTTTTACGTTTATGCAAAGCACGAAAATTGCTTGTCAGTGAGATTTAAACAGAATTCAGTTTTCTTTTTTTATTAGTGTTTTTATATGGTTGTTTCTTTTTTAAACCATTGATCTGAACTATTTAATTTGAGATTTTTCCTTTTAAAAAACTAATATATATATATATATATATTATTTATTTATTTATTTATTTATTTTTTGCCAGTGGGATTAAAAAAATTGACAGAATTCAGTTTACCATTTTTATTAGTATTTTCATCTACTTGTTTCTTGTTTTAAACCATTATTCAAATCAATTTAAATGGATTTTTTCCTCTTAAAAACAAAAACTTTTATTCATTATTATTATTATTATTATTAGTAGTAGTAGTAGTATTAGTAGAAGTAGTAGTGGTAGTATTTATGTAGTTGTTAATGGTTTAAGTGCTGCTGTACCTTTAAGATGCATATGTAAGTGAATATGAATATGTAAATGAGCTTTGCATGCATAAGTAAAGTTCTCAAAGGATGCAGTTTGGCTCTTTTCAAATATCATGTTTAAAGGGATCGTTCACCCAGAAAAGCACGTTGTTTTAATATCATCACCTTCATGTCCTTCCAAACACGCGCTGTGTGTGAGTTTGTCCGCCAGGCATGTTTAGCTCCATCTTTGTGGCCTGTGTTTCGGCCGGCTGTTGTTGTGGCAGCGGCTCCGGATTGCCCTTGAGTTTGGAGAGCGTCTTCATTAACGGCTGTGAGAGAGACAGAGAGGAAGTGAAAGTGAGTGCAGAGGAAATAGTTGAGCTAGTGTTTGTGTTTGGAGTGGACAGCTGTTACCTCACTGCTCTCTCTCTCTCTGTTTGGCAGCTGTTTCTCACTTCATTGTGGCTTCGTTAAACTCATTAAGGCTCATTTTAGACACAGAACACTAAATTAATTGCAGAATGTGCCCAGTGTCCTCTGACTTTACCATAGTAACATAAATGTTCATCAGCTCATTAATTAGTTGTTTGTAATGAGTGATATCATGTTTATAACACATGATTTCAGTAATTAGTGCCTTTGAATCGTTGCAGTTTTTGCACTGCATAAATGATCTAAACACCCTTAAAGATTGATTTTACTCGTAAGCAAAATTGTTTGTTTTCAGAGAATATTATCTTGAATTTATTTTGTTTTTCTTTGTGTATTGGCAAAGTGTTTTTTAAAGAATAAACCTTGCTTTTTTATTTTTAATTCATATTGTTAATTTAGTTTCTTAATTATCTTACGATTATCTCATGATTATTTTTAGATAATGGTTAATATTTCATTTATAATTATCAATTTTAATTTATAATTTAAAGTAGGGGTGACGCTGAATAGTCGAAGATTCGATGCTTCGATAGGAGGAGCCTGATTCGACTCCCAATCTCACAGTCGAATATTCGCGGGGTGTTATGATCGTGCCATTTTGGCTATATGGGGGTGCTCAGTGTCTGATTTCACATGGAGCTACCTGTTTTCTCCCAATAAGTTAATATACAGCCTATTAAGATAATGCAGTAAATAAGAATCTGAAAAGAAAGAAGCTTTAAATAAATATTTTTATCGTGCGTGAATAAATCCAACCACCCCTATAGAATTAACTTTCACTTTCCACAATCTGTGACGGACAGAGGAGCATCTTGGCGGCAGGCATTTAAATCTTTAACAATATTCAAATTGACACAGGCAGAGTGAAAGACTGGATTTTTTCGATCAGGTAGGGTACAAGTGATTTCAAAATATTTCAGCCGGTTATATATATCTTGTATATTATTTATCTCGTAGCCTATAAGATGCATTTGGTTGAGTTGTGCTGCAGTAAATGCGCTTCATTGTAATACTACAGTGATTATCTCTTCAGCACGCAGCAGAAAATGAATAACTATGACTGGGACTGTCATATACATACCATTATAATGAGAACACTATTATAATAAAACGCTGTAAAATTTTTAGAGTTTAGTTGCCATGTTTCTGCACGTTGTTGCGTGAAGAACGCATCCATAAACGGAGTTCATTCAGAGCCGCGCAGACATGTTCATGTGCATTCGGGGCAAATTGTGCAGATAGCCTGTAAGTCGTAATATTAATGTTATGTTGTATAAATAACGAAGCGTATTCTGTATGAGATAAATGATGAGTTAAATCCTATTGATTAAAAACCTGCTATCAAATGCTTCATTCTACTGGTCATCTTCAGCGCGTGGCTCAAAACAGAAATGCAGAACATTAATATACTGTCATAGACATAACCTTATAATGAGAACACTATTGTAAAAAATGTTGTGAATTCTTAGGGTTTCGCTGACATTTAATGTTAACTATATTTTAATCAAAACATAAAACATTATTTTTGTATCTGCGTGGCGTCTGTTATACATTTTCCCTGTGTGTTAACGTCAGTAATTATGACTGTCGAATGACTTGACTCTTGGTAATGTATTGGTAATGTATTTTGCCCCCGCCCCCAAACATATGATTCGACTATCAGTCGACTATCGGCAAGATTCGAAAATTCCGATTCGACTATGAAAATCCTTAGTCGGGGACACCCCTAATTTTAAGTAAAAAATGTTAAATAATTTATGTTGTGTATTAAACATGCTATATAAATAATCTTGCTTTGTTAGAATTATAAAATCTATGCAAAACCTTTTTTTTTGCCATTTAGTAAAAAAAAAAAAAAAATAGAATTCACTTTACTTATTTAAATAATAATAATTTTATGTAATTGTTTCATGTTTTTAACCATAAATCTGGTTAATTTAAATAATTTTATTTTTTGCTAAAAAAAAAACAAACAAAAAACATTTGCCAATGGGGAAAGTATTTATTTATTTATTTATTTATTTATTTATTTATTTATTTATTTATTAAATTAATGTATTTAATTCAGTTAACAGCAGCATGGCAAAATCTAATATAAAATATAATATAAAATGTATACATATATCAAATTTGTTTAAACAATAAATATTGCAAAATTAAATTATTATATAAAAAAAAACATGCTTCTCAAGTAAATTTTATTTTAACAATAATGAATTATCTTTATTTAGTTTTTTAACAGGAATAAAACACTAAGAAAGTAGTTTTCTGTACCTCGACTGGTCTTGATGAGTGGAAGCTGAAGTGTGATAATCAGCGTGTTTAATGTCAGAGCTGGTGCGGATGATGATGAGGATCTGGCTGTGTGTGGTGCGAGAGAGATTTTGTATCTGTGAAGGTGCAGTTGTGTGTGTTTGTCTGAGCTCTGGTCAGCTCTTCTCAGAAAGCGGCGTTTCCTCTCTTCTCTGAAGGCCAGTGCTGCATGAGTCAGTGTGGATCTCGTGTTTACACACAGTAAAATCGAGTGTGACTGCTGGAGACAGACACAGATGACAGAACGGGCTGCTGGATTCTCAACGGTCTTAAACGATTTTAATGCGATTTTAATGTTTAATTCACATTATTTTTACTGTAATGGTTTGAAAATGTAAATTGGCATATATATATATATATATATATATATATATATATATATATATATATATATTCAGTTCGTGCCTTTCCCAGTATGTATATATAATATATAAAAGCAGTACGCATTTTTATATATACAGTACAAAATTACAAAATTTTATATACAGTCAGGTCCATAAATATTGGGACATCGACACAATTCTAACATTTTTGGCTCTATATACCACCACAATGGATTTCAAATGAAACGAACAAGATGTGCTTTAACTGCAGACTGTCAGCTTTAATTTGAGGGTATTTACATCCAAATCAGGTGAACGGTGTAGGAATTACAACAGTTTGCATATGTGCCTCCCACTTGTCAAGGGACCAAAAGTAATGGGACAATTGGCTTCTCAGCTGTTCCATGGCCAGGTGTGTGTTATTCCCTTATTATCCCAATTACAATGAGCAGATAAAAGGTCCAGAGTTCATTTCAAGTGTGCTATTTGCATTTGGAATCTGTTGCTGTCAACTGTCAAGATGAGATCCAAGAGCTGTCACTATCAGTGAAGCAAGCCATCATTAGGCTGAAAAAAACAAAACAAACCCATCAGAGAGATAGCAAAAACATTAGGCGTGGCCAAAACAACTGTTTGGAACATTCTTAAAAAGAAGGAACGCACCGGTGAGCTCAGCAACACCAAAAGACCCGGAAGACCACGGAAAACAACTGTGGTGGATGACCGAAGAATTCTTTCCCTGGTGAAGAAAACCCCCTTCACAACAGTTGGCCAGATCAAGAACACTCTCCAGGAGGCAGGTGTATGTGTGTCAAAGTCAACAATCAAGAGAAGACTTCACCAGAGTGAATACAGAGGGTTCACCACAAGATGTAAACCATTGGTGAGCCTCAAAAACAGGAAGGCTAGATTAGAGTTTGCCAAACGACTTCACAGTTCTGGAACAACATCCTATGGACAGATGAGACCAAGATCAACTTGTACCAGAGTGATGGGAAGAGAAGAGTATGGAGGAGGAAAGGAACTGCTCATGATCCTAAGCATACCACCTCATCAGTGAAGCATGGTGGTGGTGGGCATGTATGGCTACCAGTGGAACTGGTTCTCTTGTATTTATTGATGATGTGACTGCTGACAAAAGCAGCAGGATGAATTCTGAAGTGTTTCGGGCAATATTATCTGCTCATATTCAGCCAAATGCTTCAGAACTCATTGGACGGCGCTTCACAGTGCAGATGGACAATGACCCAAAGCATACTGAAAAAGCAACCAAAGAGTTTTTGAAGGGAAAGAAGTGGATTGTTATGCAATGGCCAAGTCAATCACCTGACCTGAATCCGATTGAGCATGCATTTCACTTGCTGAAGACAAAACTGAAGGGAAAATGCCCCAAGAACAAGCAGGAACTGAAGACGGTTGCAGTAGAGGCCTGGCAGAGCATCACCAGGGATGAAACCCAGCGTCTGGTGATGTCTATGCGTTCCAGACTTCAGGCTGTAATTGACTGCAAAGGATTTGCAACCAAGTATTAAAAAGTGAAAGTTTGATTTATGATTATTATTCGGTCCCATTACTTTTGGTCCCTTAACAAGTGGGAGGCACATATGCAAACTGTTGTAATTCCTACACCGTTCACCTGATTTGGATGTAAATACCCTCAAATTAAAGCTGACAGTCTGCAGTTAAAGCACATCTTGTTCGTTTCATTTGAAATCCATTGTGGTGGTGTATAGAGCCAAAAATGTTAGAATTGTGTCGATGTCCCAATATTTATGGACCTGACTGTATATAGATATACGTATGTGTATACATTCATTCATATATATGTATATGTGTATATATCTCTATCTATCTATCTATCTATCTATCTATCTATCTATCTATCTATCTATCTATTAGGGATGGGAATTTCAAGCAAAAGTAATATTCGAAAATCGATGGGAATTATTCGATTATTATTCGAAAATCGCACCCCTTCCCCGCATGCATGCACACATCTATTAGGCTAACATTACACACCCATAAACAGAGAGAGAGAGAGACCATTCACACTTTTAATCTGTATGATAACAAACTGTTTAATTTATTAAAGGATAGGCTATCTTAACTCAAGCCATATAATGATTGTAACATGCTGAAACATATTAATATAATAAACATAAGAGAATGACAGCACTTATTAACATAGCAGTCCATCCATTAGCATAAATCAACTGGTCATAAGGTATTAAACTGTTCAAAAAATATATTCCAATATTTTCTCTCACAATTATATCGTTGGGTAATTAGACTGTATATTAACTCCGGGCATCAGTGAGCCGTTATTAATATGCGGGTTATTGAAAATGCTTTTGAATGCGCGTGCGCATGACCGTTTTACTTTCACTTTCTAGATTCGCGATCACGTTTATACTATGGAGCGGCAGTACTTACCACACATTTTACAAGATTAGATGTTTGTCAGTGGTGCTCAGGATCTGCAAATCATTCGCCATCGTCCTATCAGTCATCTCTCCTTACTCTGTTGCTAGTAAGTGAAACTGCATGTACTGTAATGTAACAGGTTATCGGTAGCATGTGGCTAACCATATGTCCCTTTAGTGGCTCCGTAGAACGCGTTATTAATTTTTCGTGCCTTTCCCAGTACGGATTCAGCACCTCTAACCCAGTCGGGGGTATTTGTGGTCCGCACAGAACTCTTATTTGACATCGTTCTTAGTTGCAAGTCTACAGCGTTTGCGTGAGAGAGTGTGTTCTTCTGTTGTCTTTGACAGCTTTTAGGTGCGTTATTGGCAGCGCTTACCTCTGCTTACAAGTCACCACCGGATCAGCACCGAAAACATGGAGAATTTTTAGACAAATATAATCGCACAACCTATTCGATATTCTATGAATAAATCGACTAATCGAATATTTGAAAATCGTGACCCATACCTAATAAATAAATAAATAAATAAATAAACAGGTGCATCTCAATAAATTAGAATGTAGTGGAAAAGTTCATTTATTTCAGTAATTCAACTCAAATTGTGAAACTCGTGTATTAAATAAATTCAATGCACACAGACTGAAGTAGTTTAAATCTTTGGTTCTTTTAATTGTGATGATTTTGGCTCACTTTTAACAAAAACCCACCAATTCACTATCTCAACAAATTAGAATACTTCATAAGACCAATAAAAAAAAACATTGTTAGTGAATTGTTGGCCTTCTGGAAAGTATGTTCATTTACTGTATAAGTACTCAATACTTGGTAGGGGCTCCTTTTGCTTTAATTACTGCCTCAATTTGGGAAGTCGTGGCCTAATGGTTAGAGAGTCGGACTCGTAACCTAAAGGTTGCGGGTTCGAGTCTCGGGCCGGCAGGAATTGTAGGTGGGGGGAGTGAGTGTACAGCGCTCTCTCTGCCCTTAATACCACGACTGAGGTGCCCTTGAGCAAGGCACCGAACCCCCAGCTGCTCCCCAGGCGCCGCAGCATAAATGGCTGCCCACTGCTCCGGGTGTGTGTTCACGGTGTGTGTGTGTTCACTGCTGTGTGTGTGCACTTTGGATGGGTTAAATGCAGAGCACAAATTCTGAGTATGGGTAACCATACTTGGCCACATGTCACTTCACTTTCACTTTCACTTTTTCACTTTCATTTGGTGTGGCATGGAGGTGATCAGTTTGTGGCACTGCTGAGGTGGTATGGAAGCCCAGGTTTCTTTGACAGTGGCCTTCATCTCATCTGCATTTTTTGGTCTCTTGTTTCTCATTTTCCTCTTGGCCAGCAAACTCACCAGACCTGAAACCTATAGAGAATCTATGGGGTTCAGGTCTGGTGAGATTGCTGGCCAGTCAAGCACACCAACACCATGGTCATTTAACCAACTTTTGGTGCTTTTGGCAGTGTGGGCAGGTGCCAAATCCTGCTGGAAAATGAAATCAGCATCTTTAAAAAGCTGGTCAGCAGAAGGAAGCATGAAGTGCTCCAAAAATTTCTTGGTAAACGGGTGCAGTGACTTTGGTTTTCAAAAAACACAATGGACCAACACCAGCAGATGACATTGCACCCCAAATCATCACAGACTGTGGAAACTTAACACTGGACTTCAAGCAACTTGGGCTATGAGCTTCTCCACCCTTCCTCCAGACTCTAGGACCTTGGTTTCCAAATGAAATACAAAACTTGCTCTCATCTGAAAAGAGGACTTTGGACCACTGGGCAACAGTCCAGTTCTTCTTCTCCTTAGCCCAGGTAAGACGCCTCTGACGTTGTCTGTGGTTCAGGAGTGGCTTAACAAGAGGAATACAACAACTGTAGCCAAATTCCTTGACACGTCTGTGTGTGGTGGCTCTTGATGCCTTGACCCCAGCCTCAGTCCATTCCTTGTGAAGTTCACCCAAATTCTTGAATCGATTTTGCTTGACAATCCTTGAATGTTTTTGGCTTACCCTCCTTGTGAAGGGTGTCAATGATTGTCTTCTGGACAACTGATCAGCAGTCTTCCCCATGATTGTGTAGCCTAGTGAACCAAACTGAGAGACCATTTTGAAGGCTCAGGAAACCTTTGCAGGTGTTTTGAGTTGATTAGCTGATTGGCATGTCACCATATTCTAATTTGTTGAGATAATGAATTGGTGAGTTTTTGTTAAATGTGAGCCAAAATCATCACAATTAAAAGAACCAAAGACTTAAACTACTTCAGTCTATGTGCATTGAATTTATTTAATACACGAGTTTCACAATTTGAGTTGAATTACTGAAATAAATGAACTTTTCCACGACATTCTAATTTATTGAGATGCACCTGTGTGTGTGTGTGTGTGTGTATATAATATATATATATATATATAATATACATATATATATATATTAGTAGGGCTGTCAATCGATTAAAATATTTAATCGTGATTAAATAACTCACGAGTTAACTCGCGATTAATCACAATTTAATTGCTCTTTATTATCTGTTCTAAATGTACCTTAAATTAATACATTTTAAGTTTTTAATTCTCTAATTGACATGGGCATGGACAAATATGGATGCTTTATGCAATATATGTTTATTATTAGTGAAACCATAGTTAATCTAGAGCATGAAGACTGGACATGTTTCAAAGGTCATAGATGTTTTTCAAAAAACTTGTTCATGTCTATTACACACATGAAAAAAGAACATAGAAATACCAGGTTCTCATTATTTGCACTGAGCAATTGACTTAGACAAGCCTGTTTACATTTTCACACTACAGGGCAGCTCACTTCTTCTGAACATGCTAAATGTACATTTATTATTTATTATTACATTTGTTTGCCTCTCTGTGCCCACATACTGTATTTCGATGCAGCTAAATTCTCAATAAAACTGTTTTCATTGATATATTTTTTTCATAAATATATTTTCTGTTGTCAGATAAAGGGATGAATATGAAATAGTGACTGAAACGCGACCCATTAACACTACATAACCAGCTCTACCTTCCAAGATGTTAATCTGCACAAAAATCCTGATTTATAATTGAGTTGTCGTCTGATTAAAATCAAATAGCCTAAACATAAGATAAAGACAATAGCTGTTCTGTGATTTCGGATATACTTGCATGTAAAATTAGAGAACCAACATAATATTGCTTTTAAAGCAGCAAATTTTGGCGCTCTAGCGGTTAATAAACAGAACTGCACGCATCCCGCGGAAGAACATTCTAACCGGAGCTACTTCTCTAAGTTTATGTCTATGGCGATTTACGCAGGTATGTGTTACTCCGCAGCGGTGACGACCCGACCAGGCTACAATCCATAGGTTTCATGTGACGTCACAGTGTTTTATCGCTGCCATTTTTGTGTCCGAGTCACAGCTGCGCGATCCTGTCAGTCTATGGTCACAGCAGCAACAGCTACCAGAGGAAGATCAACCAAACACTCCCAAAAGGTTCACGAGGTTACAGTATACCCGGGATATGTTGTGCTGTAACAACAGTCGTCAGAAAAACCCCAAACTACAATTTTATTCGATCCCAAAGAGGTTAGATCGGCGGAATAAATTGTTGGCTTCAATCAGAAGGCACCACTGGCAGCTAACGTACGGTCAGAAAAGGGTAATAAGGGACAATTGTGATTCTTCATAGGAGAATAAAGGACGCTAAAATATGTGTATTGTACCACGTCATTTGTGTCTGCAGTTAAGTGTATATATCACAAGGTTCTCAAAAATAATCACATTTGTTTTGCTAAACTTCTTTATTTATCATTATATTGAATCTGTCATACAAAAAAAACAAACAAAACAAAACATCTTCCTGAGTAAATTACCTTCATGAATTGTGACTGGCTGCACAAGTGGTGTAATAATTTAGGACATAGCCTACATTAGCCTGGATTTGTGCTTCAATAATGAAATCCAGGTTTAAGAATACACTAGAAGTAAAAGACGTCTTCCCTCAGGCAGATTGCATGTTTTCTTGACTTGCTGGATGTTGGGCTCATGATCAGTATTCACGTTGTTTGCATTCACCAAAACTGACTTGCTAAAATCAGAAGGCGGACGGAGAAGGGGATCGCCGTGAAGCAGGAGCGACCAGCCGCAGAAGATTCTTCAAGCTCTTAAAGCCTTCATCGAGCGGCTACGTTCGCAATTCAAACAGTAATTTGTCCAGAAAGAATGAGTAATTATACATTGTGCTAATATTAGCTAAATTGCCATTAAATTCAGATTGTTTAGTAAGCTAATAACGTTATCTTGTTACACTATCATTGACTCAAAAGTGCTTTGAGCTAATGTCAGTTTTAAATTTACAAGTAATCAGGACATTACATGGCCTAACTGTTACACTTGCTATCCTAAAAATAATGGTAGTAAAAGGTAATTTATTATTTCAATATATTAATATTATCTATTAAATCTCATAGAGATGTGCTGTGCTCGTTGTCGCATCGGACACAAATATGGAGGCGAGCATAGCGGAAGTGACGTCTTTGGAACCCATGGATAGTCCAAAAATAATCACTTATTATAAGTGTACCGTAGTGATTCGTGATAAAACAAAAATGCGGTTTGGAAGATGAATTCTTGTTGTACTCGCTCGTTATATGCATTTTGCAAATTCTGAACACAGAAAAAGTTACATGCTGAACAGAGCAGACGCAGAGAGAGAGAGAGAGAGAGAGAGAGAGAGGTGTGTGCACAGCGGGAAAGAGAGACCTCGCGCTTGTGCGACGTACAGTACCGGCTAGTCTCAGAAACTAAATAAGGTTTGGGTAAAAACTAAAGATTGGTCGCTAGGCTCTTTTTGAAAAAAAAAAAAAAAAGTTGCTAAAGGGGTCTGAAAAGTCGCTAAGTTGGCAACACTGACAGCATCTCCGTCCATTTTTCCAACCACGGGTTAGACCACGGCTCAAACAGAAAATACGCGCTGCGTTAATCGCACGTTAATAAAAGTAGCGCCATTAAAATGAATTTGTGTTAATGCGTTATTAACGCGTTCATTTTGACAGCCCTAATAAATATATACACACATGCAAAAAGTACCGATAAGAATACCGTTAAAGTACCGGATCGATAAGCAGTATCCGTAAGAGTAGTAATACTGTTAAAACCTTAATGATACCCATCCCTAGTCACCACCGCATCAGCACCGAGAACATGGGGAATTTTTTAGACAATAATCGCACAACCTATTCGATATTCTATGAATAAATTGACTATTGATAGATAAATTTGTCTATCTATCTGTCTGTCATATATATATATATATATATATATATATATATATATATATGTATATATACATATACACAGTGCTCGACATTAACGCTTGTCCGGGACACGTGAATGTTTTGGTCAGGCAAGTGAAAGAGGAATTTACTTGCGCAATCTGAGAAGTAACTTGAAAATGTCAATACCAAAAACAATAATAACTGCCTTTATTTGTGTTATTGTTATAGGGGTGTGCGATATATATAGTTTGCGATAATATCGTAATTGTTATTTTAATGATGTGCAATGCTATGTGATGTCCGCTGTGTTTGGTGTTTCGTGGAGCGACGCGTCTTATTCTGCAGTGGTTTTGAAGTGATTTTATCGCCGCTGGATTGAATTAGACGCTCTTGATCAAATTAGGACCGCAAGCTCAGAGATCAGCAGAAATTGACCTCAGATCCAGAGCGAAAGCAGTGTGTGATGCAGGTGTCCGGACGAAGAAGACGTTTGTTATTGCGATGCGCAGCTGCAGATGAGAGCGGCTCCATTAGCCAGAGACATGCCGCGGCTTGTTTTCATATTTCAGCTGATGGACTGTACAAATCACAACTGTAATGAGCCTAATTCAGCATTTACAAAAGTATTTAGACATTTCAGATTCATGTATTTGAATTGCATGCATTTATTACACAGTTTTAACTTAAACTAATGAACTAAATGTGATTCATGTTTGTCAGTCATACATAAATGAAAAGGGTCAGATTTCTGTAATAGCACTAATAAACTAAATACAACAAGCAGGGTTATTTGTTTCAGTCTTATACATTTGAGCTCATTGATTATTGCTTGTTTCACAGTTAGCCGTATTTTAACCATGTTCATACTTTTAAATGAATAAATGTACAATGAACAGATTTATGCCGATTTGGGCAATGTGAATAAAATGCATTTAAGAAAATGATTAATAATATTGAAAAATAAATTAAATAAAAATGTTAAAATGGTAAACATATCAGAATAGTATAATATAAAAAAGAGGTTTAAAAATACAATCATTTAAATAAAACAATTACAAATATAACTATAATATAAAATAAATGCTGATTATTTAAATAAAACGATTAAAATGTAAAAATCAGATAAAATAAAGAATTTTAAAATATCAGTATTTAAAATGATTACATATATAAACAATGTAATATATATTAGAAAAACAAGGATTTAAAAATGATTATTTAAATAAAATTTTTAAAATACAAAAAATATGCAAATAATATAATATAAAAATAAAAATATGCATATTTAAATAAAATGGTTAAAACAAAATAGTATAATATAAAAATAAAAAAATATATTATTTGAATAAAATCTAATAGATGCAAGTAGTTAATAATAAAATATGGCATGATTTTTTTGAGTGCAGAAATCTGATTTATTTATGAATGACTGACAAATATACATTAAGTTTATTAGTGTGTTTATGTTAAAACCTATGTAATCTAAATGCACGGAAATCATTGTAGAGAAAAATCCATGTCTGTTAAACGACCGAGCCACTTGAACCGCGTGAGTTTAAGAGCTCGTAAACAGACCGATGGAGAGACTGCACAGAGAAAAACAAAACGGGGTAATACCGCGGTACTTGATTTAAGACGGTCACAGTTAAACCAGTTGAGCTGGTCTGAGTTGTGTTTGTCATCAGTAAAGGTCAAGCATAGGATCAGAGGTCATGTCTGAAAGGCTTTTAGTCAATGTTGTGCTGCTAATCTGAGTGTGTTTTTACTGTAATGTGTTTAATATCGTTTATTGCACTAATGGATTATTTATCCTGCTTGAAGGTTGTGATGTTTTGAATAATTTTGAGTACATTATACAGAACACGAGCAGTGTGACATCTATCTATCTATCAGTTTAAAAATTCAGCTTTGAAATCACAGGAATAAATTACATTTTAAAATATTTTCAAATAGAAATCAGTTATTTTAAATAGTGAAAATATTTCAAAATTTTACTGTTTTTGCTGTATTCGGATCAAATAAATGCAGGTTTGGCGAGCAGAAAAGACTTCTTTAAAAACCATTAAAAATCTTACTGTTCAAAAACTTTTGACTGGTAATGTATCCATCCATCCAACTAGATTTTTTTTTAAATGTTTCCGAAATCTCTTCTACTCACCAAGGCTGCATTTATTTGATCAAAAATACAGTAAAAATTTGAAATATTATTTTAATTTAAAATAACTGTTTTCTATGTGAATATCTGTTAAACTGTAATTTATTTCTGCGATCAAAGCTGAATTTTCAGCATCATTACTCCCAGTCTTCAGCGTCACATGATCCTTCAGAAATCATTCTAATATGCTGATTTGCTGCTCAAGAAACATTTCTGATTATTATCAATGTTGAAAACAGTTGTGTTGCCCAATATTTTTGTGGAAACTGTGATGCATTTTATTTTTCAGGATTCACAGATGAATAGAAAGTTCAGAAGAGCAGCATTTATTTGAAATGGAAATCTTTTGTAAAATTATTAAATGTCTTTACTGTCACTTGATAAATTTATTGCATAAAAAGAAAAAGAAAAAAAAAAATATATATATATATATATGTGTATATATGTAGCAACTGATGCTTGATATGGCAATAAAATATAAGTAAATAAAATGTATTTAATATTTTTACACATCATGGACTTCATCTCTTATATTTTATGAGAAAAACATATTTAGCAGAGTTTGATTTAGCAGAAATGAGATCAAAAACAGAGACGGCATGAAGCACCTCAAAATAGATCCTAATTGAGAGTTTGATGATCTTTCCTGTTTTTCTCAGCAGGATATTTTTCTCTGTTCGCAGAGCTGATGTTCTTGGGTTCTCTGCGTTTCGGGTTCATGTGAGCCTGTATTTAGCGCCGAGTAAATTGAATTCTTGCGGCCTGACGATGATGTTGAAGTGGAGCGGCTGCAGATGTAATTATGGCCGTTTCTCTTTGAAGGCTGTTCTGGGCCTGTCGTTCGGCTTCGTGGCTGAAGCGCTGTGTTCTTGGTTTGGTGTTCTGCTCGCTTGAGTGCTAGAGTCACGTTCACACCCACCCGACAAGCGTTTCTTATTTCAGCGGCTCGCCGCTTCACTGAACAAGTATAAATTCACACTGTGAGAAAATATTTGCCCATTTTGAGTCCACCTTTTTTTTTTCCCCAAGATTTGGCTAAAAGTCACTGACAGTGGAAAGTATTGGGATCTAGTGTGACGTGGTTTCATGTTTAGCTGGTTGGTAAAAAGTGGGTGTTTCATAAATAAACGGCGGCCTTGATGATGTCAGCAGAAAAGGAAAATAGTTTACAGTAAAACTACACTGATGATTCACTCACAGTGAAACCAGGAGCTGTGTGAGGGAAAAATATAAGTGCAGTGCAGCAAAATATAAATATGTATATAAAATTTGTTGCATTACTTTTAATTAAATTATTAAATATAATATTATTATTATTATTATTATTATTATTATAAATAAATTATCTGTACTATATATTTTGATTAACATTTGTAATAATATATTTAAGAATTTAATTGAATATAATATATGCAGCAAAATGAAAGTATTGATAAATTTAAAGATTTGTTAAATTAACAGTAGTGCAGCAAAATATAAATATGTAATAATTTTATATAAAAAAGTAAATTAACAATTAATTTAATTATTATATATTTATAAGTATACGTGATATATTATTTATTTTTATTAATATACTTAATTTTAAATAAATAATAAATTAAATTAATTGCTATAAATATGCAGTATATAAATATATGCATGCAGTAAAATAAGTATATGAAAAAATATATAAAATTTGTTGCACTGCTTTTAATTAAATTAAATATATATTAATAAGCATACATTATATGTATTATTTAAATTTATGTATCATTTAATATATATATATATAAAATATACACACACATACATACATACATACATAAAGTCATGGCCAAAAATATCAGCACCCTTGGTAAATATGATTAAAGAAGGCTGTGAAAATTAATCTGCATTGTTAATCCTTTTGATCTTTTATTTAAAAAATTCTCAAAAATCTAACCTTTCATTGGATAATAAGAATTTAAAATGGGGGGAAATATCATTATGAAATGAATATTTTTCTCTAATACACATTGCCCACAATTAACGGCACCCTTTTATTCAATACTTTTTGAAACCTCTATTTGCCAGTTTAAAAGCTCTAAATGTTCTCCTATAATGCCTGATGAGGTTAGAGAACACCTGACAAGAGATCAGAGACCATTCCTTCATCCAGAATCACTCCAGACCCTTTAGATTCACAGCTCCATGTTGGTGCTTCTTCTCTTCAGTTCACTTCACTCATTTTCTACAGGGTTCAGGTCAGAGGACTGGAATGGCCAGCAGAAGCTTCATTTTGTGCTCAGTGACCCATTTTTGTGTTGTTTTTGAGGTTTGTGTTTGGATTATTGTACGGTTGGAAGATCCAAACATGGCCCATTATAAGATTTCTAACACAGTCAGTCACTTATTGATTTTTTTATCTGTTCGTATTTGATAGAATCCATGATCCCATGTGTCTAAACAAGATGTCCGGGACCTCCAGCAGAAATATAGACCCACAACATCAAAAATACAGCAGTATATTTCACTGTACACATGGGGTACTTTTTATCCCTGTGTTCACCAAACCCATCTTGAGTGTTTGCTGCTAAAAATCTCATTTTTTAGTTTCATCTGACCATAGAAGCCAGTCCCATTTGAAGTTCCAGTCGTGTCTGATAACTGAATATGCTGGAGTTTGTTTTTGGATGAGCGAGGAGAATTTTTCTTGAAACCCTCCCAAACAACATGTGCTGATGTAGGTGCTGTTTGACAATTTTTTTTTTTTTAAGGTTTTCGGACCCCGAGACTCAACTATTTTCTGCAATTCTCCAGCTGTGGTCCTTGGAGAGTCTTTAGCCACTCAAACTCTCCTTCTCTTCGTGCATTAGGACGATATAGACACACGTCCTCTTCCAGACAGTTTCCTAACATTTTATGTTGATTGGAAATTCTTAATTATTGCCCTGATGGTGGAAATGGGAATTTTCACTGCTGTAGCTCTTTTCTTAAAGCCACTTCACTAATTTGTGAAGCTCAATTATCTTTTGCTGCACATCAGAAATATATTCTTTGATTTTTCTCATTGTGATGGATGATTAAGGGAATTTGGGCTTTGTTTTCCCTCCTATTTATATTTCCGTGAAACAGGAAGCCATGGCTGGATAATTTCATGTTCATAATCACCCTGGAGTGCTCAAAATTGTGAATATGAATGGGAATATACTTCAGAGATATTTTACTCTTAAGAATTTCTAGGGGTATCAATAATTGTGTCCAATGTGTATTAGAGAAAAACATTTATTTCATAATATTTCCCCCCATTTTAAATTCTTATTATCCAATGAAAGGTTAGATTTTTCTAGGTTAGAATTTTTTAAATAAAAGATCAAAAGGATTAACAATGAAAATTGATTTTCACAGCCTTCTTTGATCATATTTACCAAGGGTGCCGATATTTTTGGCCATGACTGTGTGTGTATGTATATATGTGTGTGTGTGTGTATATATATATATATATATGCAATTAATACAATAATTTAAATAAAGTAATATAAATATGCAGTGAAATACAAGTATATAAAAATATATGTAGCATTTGTTGCACTGCTTTTAATTTAACTAAATTAATTGAATTAAATTCCTGATCACTGTTCGATCAAGATGAGTTTCCTCGAATATTCTACGGATATTTTCTAAAAAAAAGGTTTGCATTGGTTATATTCAGTTCGAGTTCAGTGATCAGATTGTGGTACGTCTGTCAGTCTGGAGTTTCTCTTTAGTCAGTGGAGTCGCTTTCGTTTCATGATGACTTTGTGTTTTTCTGCTGCTGTTTATTGAAGGTGCATGAAGCTCTTGAGCCTGAGCTGCTCTTCAGAGAACCGCGTTGTTCTCTTCTTCTGTTTTTCCTCTCTTTTCCTCCCACATAATCGCTGTTTTTTTTCTGTATCTTGACGTTTAGTGGTAAAAACATCAATTAGTGGAGCGGGAAATGGGTTGCCGTGACAACAAAAGCTGTTTGCCAAGGACAGTACAGTCGTCATTTCAGTCATTCATGCAGCAAAATGTTCAAAGTTTCTCTGTAATCAGGTATGAATGATCAGGAAAACGCATGCTAATGTGAAGAATGTTTTAAGAGCTGCTGGCCTTCATGTGTTTCAGATGAAGCTGCTCTGTTTTCTGACTCACGTGTGTTTGTTATTATAGGACAGTAGCAACAGTAACCGAGGGGGGCGGAGCTTACGGCTTTACATGCCTTACCAGTGTCTTCACTGACCGCAGCATAAACCAATCAGCACTTTTAATTTTAACAATCTTATTTTTTTTTGTTAGTTTCTACAAATAATGTCTTCTGTTGCTGTTGTTGTTTACTTCTCAGCTCATTTTCTAGATTTTATTTACAAACATTTTATTTTGTTTGGCTACATTCATGACAAAATTCTCTCTCTCTGTGCATACATACAATTTTTTATATTTCTTTATATGTGTGTGTGTGTGTGAGTGTGTGTGTGTAAATATAATATCTAAAGAATATAAATATAATTGTATAAATTTGCTATTTTGTAAATTTATTGTATAATTTATTTTATTTTTGTCTTAAACCATATGTATAACAAATCAATGTATAAACAAATTATATATAATATATATATTTCATTAATTGTTTTACAATATTCATTAATTATATTACAATATTTTATATATATATATATATATATATATATATATATATACACACATATATATATATATATATATATATATATATATATATATATATATATATATATATATATACACACACACACATATATATATATATATATATATATATATATATGTGTGTGTATGTATATATATATATATATATATATATATATATAAAATATATATATATAAAATATATATTTTTTGTGAAGGAAAAAAATCTGTATGTAGTAATAATAATAATATAATACAACAAAAATAATATTTATAAATTATTTTATTTTTTTGCCATGAGTATATCTGTGTATTTGTATATCTATATATAGTTTTATTTATTTTTATATGTTGTAAATGTAGCTTTGATTTAAAGAAACAAAGAGCAAATAAATAAATAAATAAATAAATGAAGATGTGAAATGTTACTTAGTTTTTGGTCATGAATATATCTATATATTAAAAAATTAAATTATACATAATGCAGGGCTTGACATTAAGCATTCTCATGTGGTTGTCCTTCGGACAATTAAATTTGTCATTTACTTGTCCGAGTATAAAAGTTACTTGCCCGGAGAGAAAAAAAAAATCAATTTAAAAATTGAGTTATAAATAAAATTATTTATTGTAGTTATACAAAACACATTGTTTATTTAGTTAGATTTTTCTTTTTAAATGAAATAATTGACAAAATAATAAAGTGTGATAATACTATTATATTTTAAAATAAAAAGGGAGTATTAAATACAAAAACAATTATTTTATAGTAAACTTAAAAATAAAATGTTAATATTTACTTCTTTTTTTATATATATGATTGTTCATTATTTTCAAACTTTAATTTTAAATTTTTAAATTAGAGTTCAATTTAATTAGTCAATTAGTATAATAAGACATTTGGGCTGTTACCAAACAAATGAAATCAGTATAAAAAAAAATTCATGTTTGCAATGCAGAGGAAACACAAGCTGCATCTGAAGTGGAATAGATATACTGTATTTACCCACTGTTAATGCAGCTCTGAGGGACATGGAATGCTTTAACCTGCAGTTACAAATGAATAATGTTTTCATTCATAAAACATTGAATACTGATATTAGAAATTATTTAAAAAATAATAAAAAAAATAAATAAATAAAAATACTGTAAATGTGAAATTAAAACCACCAGTCGGTGACATCAAGTCACTGTTAATAAGCGAGTCATTACGACTGAACCGAATCATTTAAACGGTTGATTCATTCAGGAACGAAACACCGTCATGTTGCTCAGAGACTCAAAACTGCTGTGGCTGTTTTTGGAGTTATTTTTGTTGGTGAAATGGAGCAAAAACAGGAAATATGGTGTCTAAAAAGTAAGTCTCTTAATGTTAACTTCTTGCTTATTGAACTGTTATCATATTTGTAATCATGATGATTTTTGAAGCAAAAAAAAAAAAAACGGCGCTCGATCTTCGTGTGATATTTTCTGATCATTCTTCATGCATTGTAATACTGAATCATGCAGTGAAAGAGCGCACTCGCACATGAGCTAGTCTAACCTAGACATCTTTACGTAATGTATGCGTGCACTCTGTAGATGTGTTTTGTTTGATTCTTGCAATACACTCATTAAAACAACAATTACGAAATTATCGCAAACAATATATATTGCACACCCCTATAACAAAGGCTATATCATAAATAAAGGCAGTCATTACTGTTTTTGGTATTGACTTTTTCAAGTTACTTGTCCGATTGGGCAAGTAAATTTCTCTTTCACTTGCCCGTCCAAAACATTCACTTGTCCCAGACAAGCGTTAATGTCGAGCCCTGTAATGTATAAATATAAAAAATAATTAACTTAAATAATTTGTTTTATTTATTTATTTTATTATTTGTTGTGAATGTAGCCTTTGATTGAAACAAACAATCAAACAAACAAATAAAAACATTACTAAATGTTAAACTGTTATTGAATGTTTTTGGCCCATTCTTAGTGATGCTTATCTCTCAAGTCATTTTTTGCAGTTATCTTGGCAAAACCTCATGTGTATAAAGCATCCAGATATCATCATCTCACCCACAAATCAGCAGAATAAATCACAGTTTGCACGAGTCTGCAGGGCATAAGAGATGATGCACATTTTCATCTGTAGTTTCATGCAGTCGTCACTGTGTGTGTGTGTGGAGGGTTAAATCAGGTCTTCTGTGTGTGTGTGTGTGGAGGGTTAAATACGCTCCTCGTGGCTTAAAGTGGCTGACTGCAGGACAGGAGTGATGGTGTCTGTCCTGTAAATATCAGGGTGTCTCTGTGTAACTCCAGAAGCTGATGTGTTTCTGTCAGCCAGTGTTTCTCAGGCGTTCAGGTTTGACTTTGATGTAATGAGCTTCTGTTTCTCCGTTCGATCGGAGGAGATTATTTAGGAGTTTGTTTCTGTAAGCCGATCCGCTGCACATGAACATTCCCGCCTCATGTGGATGCTTCCCGCTACGCAATCATAAACCTCCATCAGTCACTGCTGTGTGATGCAGAGGCCAAACTCTTGAAGACGTCTTGAGTGTTTTACAGGTGTTTTGATCCGATTCTCGCTGCATGCTTTAGGCCTAACTCTTCGTTTTACTGCAGTGTAGGGCTACAGGTTTAATGAAAATAAAACTGAAATTGCGTTATGGCTTATTAAATCGCAAAGCCCGTGATTGAATTAAATGTGCACTCACACACATACAGCCCATGGTCCAGTGTGTTTTGCTCTGTTTCAATGAGACTATTAGTCTTTGTAATTTTACACTTGTACTGTAAAACAAAATTTTGTTTTTCTTACATAGTCATTCCTTTTATTTTGCAGTGCAGTAGTAATACTACTGTTTTGCTTAATATTTGTATTTAATAATAATAATGATAAATATGAATAAATAAATATAATAACAATAAAAATAATACATAACAACAACAACCAACAACTACAAAAAAAAATTATTATATCGCCATATTGATAAAATGACATTTTATAGTATATTACAATAGAAAATTGTTTAAACTGTAGTAATATTTCACAGTATAATGCTTTTACTGTATTTTTTACTGTATTTATGAAATAAATACAGCCTTGGTGAGCAGAAGAGACTTTCAAAAACATTAACATTATTAAAAAATATTAATTATTCCAAACCTTTGAGTGGTAATGTGTGTCTATGTGTGATATATAATTAAACAAGACTTAATGTTGCTTGTTTGTTAATTGGTTAATATAATAATAATAATAATAACACTAAGTATTATTATTAATATTATTATTATTATTATTATATTGATATCACAAAATCAGTACATATTAAATGATTATTAACTAAATATGATGTCAGATGGTACTGGTTGCTTTTCAGCCCGTTTTTAGTGATGCTTTCAAGTAATTTTTGCAATCTTTTTTTGCAAATTTTGACGGAACCTCATGTGTATAAAGCAGCTAGATAACATCATCTCACCCACAAATCAGCAGAATAAATCACAGTTTGCACGAGTCTGCAAGGTGTACGAAATTAGTGAAAAATAAACGTGCTTTCCACTTGAATTCAGCAGTTTCTTTCTGCCTATACAGCAAAAAATATATTTAAAAAATTGTATATATATCCAATCTGCTGCACGAGGGATCGCCTCTGTGCTCACGAGAACATTCCCACATCATGTGGACGTGTGACCTTCATAATATTTTTACAGCAAAAAAAATTACTAAAAAAATTTATATACACTACCAGTCAAAAGTTTTTGAACAGTAAGATTTTTAATGTTTTTATTATTATTATTTTTTAAAGAAGTCTCTTCTGCTCACCAAGCCTGCATTTATTTGATCCAAAGTACAGCAAAAAAAAAATCAGCATATTAGAATAATTTCTGAAGGATCATGTGACACTGAAGACTGGAGTAATGATGCTGAAAATTCAGCTTTGATCATAGAAATAAATTAGTTTAACAGATATTCAAATAGAAAACAGTTATTTTAAATAGTAAAATATTTCAAAATGTTACTGTTTTTGCTGTACTTTGGATCAAATAAATGCAGGCTTGGTGAGCAGAAGAGACTTCTTTAAAACAAACATGAAAAATCTTACTGTTCAAAAACTTTTGACTTTAAAATATATTTTGGCTGTAATGATCTGCATCCGTGCGGTGAATAATTTACAGGTTGTTACGTAACGCTGCTGAAGGAGCTGGAATCTGCTCCTTATCTCAGCTATGTAAGGCCGAACCGGTGGTTTTTGCGTGGTTTCGGCGTTCTGCACAGACTGCTGTTTTTACACGGGGTTTGAGATTGACTGCCTGTCGATAAGATCTGAGACGGTTTCTGAGCTGAGCGTTGTGAATAGTGTTCACAATCCAGTTTGACTTGTGAATTTACAGCATTTTTGCATGCTTAAACCTGCATTTACATTTTTTAAATATTAGAGTATATTACAAACATATTAGAATGATTTCTGAAGGATCATGTGACACTGAAGACTGGAGTAATGATGCAGAAAATTCAGCTTTGATCACAGAAATAAATTACAGTTTAACAGATATTCACATAGAAAACAGCTGTTTTAACCCCTCAACTGTCACCGTCGCACCTGTGGGACGCTTGGCGCTCTTTTTTTTTTTTGTTGTTTGTTTTGTCCTTTTTCTCTATCAAATCTTTTAGTAATTATCATAAATTATATATCGTTTGAAAGCTTAGAAGCTCAAGATTCATCCTGTGAAACCATTTTGAAATCGGCCATTGCGTTACCATGGAAATGGTGCTTTAAAATCTTTTGGCGGTCTCCTCCCCCTTAGCAGCGGTGTCAAGTGTCATATTACAAAATGCATTACGGTCTTTTAGAATCAAAACTTTTTATAATCTAAAAGTAAATGCTAATATAATAAAAAGTAATATGGACAGAGAAATCTAGACATTTGTGACAGAAAAATTCATCAACAAAATTTCAGTGGAGTTTGGATGGCACCCGGTGGCTGTTTGTGGTATAACACCCTAAATAAAATCTCACAGGAACCTCTGATTTTTTCATATCAACTTCAAATTTGGAACATAACTTATTTAGACATAAGACTTTAATTTTATAGCAATTTTAGAGTAAAACCTGTTATGTACAATATTTATTATATATAAAATAAAATAAAATTAGTACAGTGTATTTTCTTTATAGTAAATTTAAACTTCTATAACTTTTTGATACTTCAATTTTTATTTTTTTTTTTTAAATCCAGTTTTGCAATAATCTGCTGATTGTCTTCTTTAAAAAGAGACCAATCTTAGGTCTGTATTTCAAAGTGTTCATAAATTGCAACAATTTAAGTTTGGATAGTGCACTTTCATGCATATTTTAAAAATGGGGGGTGACAGTTAAGGGGTTAAATTCTAATAATAATTCAATTTTTACAGTATTTTTGATCAAAATATTTATTTATTTATTTATTTATTTATTTTTGAGCTATTTGCAGCTCAAACGAGGCTGAATGGTTTTTCCATCATCTCTAGTCTCCTTTGGCCTGAAGGCTGTGAATGAATCTCGTTCCAGTTTTCTCACACCTTTAATGAGTGGTGTTGGATCTGGTTTCCCGCTGGACTTTCCTGTTCCTGGAACGGATCTAGACCTCACAGAGAGCCGTGCTCAGACCGCTGAAGTCTGATTACTGTTTGTGGTGATAAAGATGAATCAGACACTGATATTTAGTGGTGCTACAGATGAAACGGGTGAAACCTGAGTCGTATCTGGAGACAGGGTCAATAGGGTCAAGTAGCATGTAAATATTCTTGAGAATTGTATTTTATTTGAATCTTTTTTTTAAATCATATTTGTCTTTTTAATCATATTTGGTTTTATTTTAGATCATAGTATTTTATTTTATATTTTTTATTTTTAATTTATTTTTCATTGTATTGAAAACACAGTATTGAAAACTGGCAGTTCTAAAATAAACAATATTTTTGTTATTTTATTTTGTTTCATATTTTTTCTTCTATTTTATGTCATTTCTATTTTTTTCTTATTTTATTTTATCTTGTTTTTAATTGGACTGAAAATACTGGAAAATCCTGTTATAAAGGTTTTTTTTTTAAATTATATTTTCTTATTTTGTTTCAATTTTATTTTTCTTCTTTTATCGAGTTTTATTAATGTTAATTTTTTAAATGTTTTATTATTATTATTATTATTATTATTATCAATATAAATATTATTTTGTTATTTTATTTTATTTCATACTTCTTCTATTTTATGTAATTTCTGTTTTTTCTTATCTTATTTTATCTTGTTTTTAAATGCATTGAAAATACTGGAAAATTCTGTTATAAGGTTTTTATTTTTAATTTTTATTATTTTGTTTCAATTTTATTTTATTTTTCTTCTTTTATCATGTGTTTTATTAATATGTTAATTTTTACATTTTATTATTATTATTATTTGAAATAGTAGTTGTTCTAAAATCTTATTTTTTTTTCTTATTTTTATGTATTTATTTTTTTTTCTATTCGTTTTTTTATATCATGTTCTTTTTTGTTCTTTTGTCTTATTCTTTATCATTTTATCATTTTTTATTATTTATAATATATATTTTTAAAAGTATGTTATTTTGTAATACTACTTCATTTTTTTTTTTCTATTTAATACTGTATTTTTTTGTATTGTGAATTGCAGCTGTTGTAAGATCAGTGCTCTTGTTCTCGACTGATTCAGGCTTTTAAACCTGAGACGGTTTTTATGAACCTACACACCAGATGTTTCTGAGATGTGCGGTTGTGTAATTTTATCCCGTCATGGCATTTGTAGTCTCCAGTGCGTCAGACAGACTCAAATGCAGCTCTCTGTGGGTGTGCTGCTGCCCTTTGACAACAGCAGTGGAGTTAATTTAGGGAAATTAGCAACGAGAACACATCCATCTGACGCTCTGATGTTACCTGCACAGGTGAGCGTCATATACGGACTGATAATCTAAGTCACGCTTATGTTCATGTGACCCGACCGGAGCCGTTTATTCCTCTAAGATGCTGAGTTTGAGTCGGACTGAAGGAGTTTTTATTTAATCTGGAACTGTTTGCACACTTAAAGTCAACATGAGGGCAATATTGACTCTGTCTCAACTCTAACTTTATTCAGGCTTAATTCATGTTTCTGCTCACAAGCAATTTGTCCGAGTCTCAATATTTATAGTCCACAAGGTTTACTGCAAACTAGATTAATAACCAAACTAGAGCAGGGGTCAGATGGGTTTATTGGTTGCTTGTGCAGATTTGATGTTATATTAGTTAATTTCATTTTTTATTTTATTTTAAGTTGTCAAATACAGAAAAGAAGAGAAAGATAACCTTTTTTAATAAGAGTAAATAATAAATTATTTTGAAGTGAAGTACTGATTTCATTTTAGCTTCACTTTCTTCATAATTTTTGTGCAGAATTAATTTTTATATACATTTTTAGTTAATGTATTTTTCAATGATGTAAATATTATAATTTTTTAATATTTGATTATATTTGATTTTCAGTGTTTTTCTTCTCACATAAACTCTGTACTACGCTGTGGAAAGATGTTATGTTTTTATTATTTTTTATTAGCATTTTTGCCAAACCACACATAGTTCATTGTATTATTACAATAGTAATATGTCTTATTTTGTGTAATATTTTCAATAATAATAATAATAATAATAATAATAATCTTTATTTTTTTTTCGAAAAAATATTTTTGGTCTTATATTAGTTATTTTCTATTATTTTATGTTATTTATGTTGTCGTATTGCATTTTACCTTATTTTATTATATATAAATTTTATAATAAAACTAAATAAATAAGAATAAGAAGTAAAAACCAAGGACAACCAATATGTCAATTAATAAAAATAAAAACAATAACAATATAATAATAATAATAATAACAATACAACAATATATCTTGCTTTTTAAGTATTTAAATTATTGGTCTAAAACATATTTTAGTTTTTTGTATTTTTTCATATTTTTTATTTTATAGAATCTTGTATTTGATTTTATTTAATATTTAATATTTTTATTTGATTTTATTGTATTTATTCTGTATTATTTTAAATAATAATAATAATAATAATGATAACAATAATAATATTTTTGGCTAAATTATGCAGCCCTAAAAAAAAAAAAAAAAAATCACAGAAATGTATTTTAATTTGGAATTGGAATTTTTATCAAAAAATGCTAATTAAAAAAAGAAATCTAAAAGAAAAAAAAATTCCCCAGATTGTGTAGCCCTACTTGCTTTGATATTTAATACACTGAGACATTTTTCGGGTGTGTCTTTATGGTCCAAACGCTCTGAAGCGTCTGTTGTAGCAGTGTGTTCATGTGTTGTTCTGTGCTATTTTTATTGGCTGTCCCTGTACAGTGCGTTCCTCACCTGGGTTAAAGTTGATCGTCCATCAGTGAGGTTAAAGTCTGATGCTCTCCACCAAACACATGCTGCTGGTTTGAGTTTGGCCTGCGGTGTTTGTGAAAGCTGGTCTGTTGTTTTCTGTAATCAGTTTTGGTAGCGTGCCGAACATCTTGTAATTGTGCTTGTGCAGAAGGTCGTCCTTGACTTGCTCACCGTTTGATATCTGAAGCTGGATTTGAATTAGCATGCTTGCATACTGTTCCTGTTATTTCTGCCAAATAGTGTGCTAGTGTACTATTCTGAGATTTTCTCCCTCACAGGCCACGCCTCTCCATTAGAAGCCCCTCCCCTCATACGTTACATCATCGGCTGAAATCAGTGCTAGAATTTAATCTTTCTAGATTATGAATAAAATAAATAATATTTAATTATTGTTTTTATATTGTTATCAATCATTATTAATATAATTAAAATAAGAATTATTTTTATTAAAAATGAGTAATAGTTTATATATATATATATATATATATATATATATATATATATATATATATATATATATATATATATATATATATATTATAAAATTAAATATTTTAAAATAGTTTTTTATATTATTAATCATTATTAATTATTTTTTATAAAAAAATTGTAATAATATATATAAATAAAAAATATATATATATATATATATATATATATATATATATATATATATATGCAAAATAACTGCATTTACAGTGCATTTTTAATCTTTTTCATCAAATAAAGTGCTTCACAACAGAACTTTACTGTATAAATTAAAACATAGATGTAAAAATCTCTGAATTATGATATTCCTTAATAGCTGGACTTTTATTTTGACTGTTTGTCTTGTGAGTATTTGACATGCTAATAGTTTTTATAATTTTTTTTTATAAAGTAGTGACACACTCATTAAGTTTATTTAAATAGTGCTTTAATAATTATCGATGCCAGTCCATATTGTGATTGAAATTGATTAATTTTAAAGCCCTACTTTTGAATTATTAATCCAAAATTCTATTTTAGGATCATTGCAATTACTAGTAAAGTTTCATTGATATTTTGAATCTGGTTTAATTTTAAATTTTAGTTAAGGTTTTAGTAATTTTGTGTGTATTATTTTTAGAGTGTACAATTTTTAATTATTTTTTTTTCATTTTAATAGTAAATGATTACTATTTGTATTATCATAAAATATTAATAAAAAGTAATAATTATATATAATTTTAATTAAAGTTTTAATAATTTTGTTGTTTTTCTCATTTTTAGAAGTTTTTAAGTGTCTGATTTTTTTAAAAATTTTATTTCAACTCAGTTTTAGTTATTTTAGTACATCACGTTAAACTAAATTAACATGAAAAATGAGAACTAAAACAGTTTCTTTACATTTCATTTTATTTCAGATAACATTTGTTTTATTTCCAAGTAAAAAAAAAAAAAACTCCTATGGTTTTAATTTTAGTTAACTGTAATAACTCTGCTGAAGTCCATTTTGAGGCCTGGATTCAGTCCATGTTTTCCGCATCATGGAAAACTCCCTCCTAAAGGAAGTTCTTTTCAACATCCACCGTTTGTCACAAAAAGATGCACTGAAACGTCCTCAGAAGTTTACTTTAGAGAATTCCGTCTTTTGCTGCTCAGGTAGGGAGTGTTTCCGCACATTCCTGCTCGCTCGTTTGGAGACAGCCCATGGCTAAATAATCCGATCCGCAGTATGGTTCCCTCGCTGCTGACCGTGTTTTCTGAGAGGCATGTTGGGATGGCCCCGCCTGCAGCTCTTCCCTCCTGAAACGGGCCCCTCTGACAGGATTGAGGCCCCCGTTCCTCTGGATTTTGTCCGTCTGCCAGCTACGAGCCTTTTCCTTTTCCTAGCGAGCGCTAAAAACCAGGTCTAAAGTTCAGCGTCTCTGATGTGCAGATCTGGGTCAAGGCGAACATTTGGAAAGGCTTTTTTTTTTTTTTTTTCTGGAGCAAAGCTGCAGTTTTTCTTCTTCGTCGGCGTGGGAGTCGGAATTCCAGTGAATTCCAGACAGATCTGATCTGGGATCAGCGCTGAGGCGTAACGCTGATAAACGCTGCGTTCAACTGTTGCAGCAAACATCTGACGTTTCCAGAATGGTCAGTGCTGTATCTGATCCACAGCCTGTTGTGTTTCTGCATGAAGTGATTCCAGAAGATCTTGTTTCACATTGCATAGTTTTCCAGTATGCAGTATGTGACTTTGAACTTTTGCAAACACTTGCTGTTCTTCATTAAAAATATTAAGAAAATTTCAAACATCATAACTTGGTAAATATGAGCATACTGAGATACTGAGAAATCTAAAAATAGATTGTGTGATGTTTTTGCTCACCAAGGCTGCATTTATTTGAGTAGAAATCCAGTAAAAACTGTAAAAAAAAATGTGAAATATTATCACAATGTAAAATAGCAGTTTTCTATGTGAATATCTGTTAAAATGTAATTTATTTCTGTGACCAAAGCTGAATTTTCAGCATCATTACTCCAGTCTTCAGTGTCACATGATCCTTCAGAAATCATTCTAATATGCTGATTTGCTGCTCAGTAAATATATACATAATAATTATGATGTTATTATTTCACCTTGTGAATTATTTTAACAAATAATATAATTATACTTTTGTCTTTTTAATGCAAATAAATAACAAAAATTATTATTATTATTATAAAATGAAATTATGAATAAAAATATTTGATAAAAAATTTTTAATTTTAAAAATAAATTATTACTTTATTATTATGTCAAATATTATTATATAATCCTAATGATTTTTTTTTTATTTTTATAATGTACAATAGCTTTCCTGTAGCTCAAATAGTAGAGCATGGCGCTAGCAACGCCAAGGTCATGGGTTCGATTCCCAGGGAAAGCAAGAGCTGATAAAATGTAGAAACTGTAACTTGAATACAATGTAAGTCGCTTTGGATAAAAGCGTCTGCTAAATGCATAAATGCAATAGTTTTTTTTTTCATTTTAATAGTAAATTATTATTTGTATTATCATAAAATACTAATAAAAAAGTGATAATAATATTATTATTATTATTATTATCATTATTATTATTATTAATAATAATAATAATAATTATTATTATTATTATTATTAGTAGTAGTATTATTAGTATTATTGTTGTTGTTATTAAGTAATTACAATTAAATAGTAAATAAATGCAAATTATTTATTTCATTTTAATAATAAGTTATTTTTGCCATGTAAAATTTTTGTAATTTAATTCTTGTAGATGTCTGTAAACTCCTCAGGACTTTGAGATGCTATGAAATATATATATAAAAATTTTATTTTTCCCTGTGATGCAAAGCTTGATAACATTGATTATAATCAGAAATGTTTGTTGAGCAGCAAATCAGCATATTAGAATGATTTCTGAAGGATCATGTGACATTGAAGGCTGCTTTGATTCAGCTTTGATCACAGCAATCAATTACAGTTTAACATATATTCACACAGAAAACAGCTATTTTAAATCATAATTATATTTCACAATTTTACTATATATTTGATTAAATAAATTCAACCTGTGTGAGCAGAAGAGACTCTTTCAAAAACATTTAAAAATCCGAAATATTTTATCTATTCTATATTAAAAAAAAAAAAAAAACAGATTTCCCTTGGAGGAGTTTGTCTCTGTCTGTCTGAACACAGCGGGTGTTTAAGTGCTTTAGCAGCTGAATGGATGTTTTGTGTGTAAATCCGTGTGATGTTTGCATTCAGTGATTTATCATCAGATCTCTACATCAAGCTGAAGAAGTTCAAAGCTTCAGTGTTTTGCATGTATTAAGATATCGGCCAATCATCAGAGAGCTCATTTGCATAAAGAGATCAGGCAGGTACAGTATTGGCAGTCATTACTATAAGGCTGATCATGATAAAGTGGAAATGAATTGCTGTGGAAGTGCATTGAGAGTTGAAATCTGAGGCGCTCAAACATCAGTGTTGTGTAATCTCTCTTTCTTGGATGTGTGACTCTCCCCAGCTGATATATTTGTGTTTATGCTGAGCTTTCTCTTTTTCTCCTCACTCTTGGAAGACACTTTTGTTTTGCACAGACCACATTGTTAGAAACAACTGGTTGAAACTGGTTGCGAAACACCCAATATTCTGCATCAGGAACATGAAATATTGTTTATTCCTGAAGAACAGAAGTGAGACTTCACAGATGAACTTTGACATTCTGCGGTTTCTTCTCGTGATTATCGTGATCACATGAAGCTGTGAAATCTGACAGGGTGAATCTCATGAAAATGACAACTTAATAGATTATATTTTGATTGAATGCAAATGCATGATCCTAATATTACAACATTTTGCACAATGACATTATTTTTCGTTTCAGTTTAGCATCATCTTCTGTACATTATATAAGAATTCACATTAGTGCAAATGCAAAAATAAATAAACATACAAAAACCAAAATAAAGAAATAACTTCTAATAGAAATTATGAATCATTTATACCTCACAGTATTACTTTTAATTAAAGCTGTTTTGAATGAAGGAAGTTTTGTTGGAAATTTTACTGGAAAATGTGATTAATTGTCATCAAAATAAATAATATAATAATATTTTTATTTCAATTTTAATTATGCATCTACAATTATATATTTTTTCTAAAAAAAATTAAGTAAAATTACACACACACACACACACACACACACACACATATCTGATTTTACTATTTTTAGTTTTTATTCTTTAAATTTAGTATGTATATGTGTATGTGTGTGTGTGTGTGTGTGTATATATGCATGTATATATATATATATATATATATATATATATATATATATATATATATATATATATATGTATGTGTATATATATGTATATATATATGTATAATTAAAAGTAAAATATTACATTTTATATAAGCATATATATATATATATATATATATATATATATATAGATATATATATATATAGATATATATATAATTATTATTATTTTTTTATTTTTATATCTTTTACCTGGAAAAATGTACGTTGATTTTAAGGTTCACTCTGACCACTACATTTCTTCAAGAGCTTCACCATACATGACTGATGATAATCACATTGTGCTGACTCTGATTATCATTTACCTGGAACAACAAAACAGCTACACAGATCGATTTCTGTGAATGTCGAGCTGGTGAATGTGGAGCCGTCATGCGATGAAGCATCAAAACTGATCTCAGCGTAGCAGCACAAACACGCTGTTTACTGATCACAGCGTCTTCAAGCAATCTGAACGAAGCTCCTCCTGCTTTTGTTCTCCTGCTCATACACACACACGCGCGTTCACATGCACAACATCACGTGTGTATTTGTGCATGCTAATGTGTATTCAGACCATGCTCTTCACCGCTGTTTGTCCTTTCACTGTGCAAAACAAGCTGATTGCTTCCAGGAACGACTTGCTAAATAACACACACATATTATTATTATCATAGCTGGTAGAAATGCTTTCAGCGTGAGTATTCATGGAAACCAGATCCGCTGCATGCTTTGTGCTTTCGTCTCTGCGACCTTTGACCTGTAGATGCTCTTTTCATTATGCAAGGCGCTTCTGTAAGCATATCTTCACTCGCTGAACATTCATTATTCCCGCACATACAGGTGTGAATCCTGGTGTAATCAACACCATTAGTGACAGATGGGTGAGTTAAAGCAAAAGATCAGCCAAACATGAACATTTGCTGAAAATATACTCACTCTCAAGCCATCAGAGATTAGGATGAGTTTGGTTCTTCATCAGATTTGGAGAAATGTGTCATTCCATCAGTTGCTTGTCAATAGATGTGAATGGGTGCCGTCAGAATGAGAGTCCAAACAGCTGATAAAAACATCACAATAATCCACAAGTCATCCACACCACTCCAGTCCATCAGTTAACATCTGGAGAAGACAAAAGCTGAAACAAATCCATCATTAAGATGTTTTTAACTCAAATCCGAGTCCATAATCCATAATAACGCTTCCTCCAGTGAAAAAGTGTTCTGGTCTGAATCAGGAGAGAAATCTGCACAGATCAAGCAGCGTTTACAAGACAAAACAGCTCTAAACAAATATGTGACTGGATTTTGATGTGAGAGACAACAGGAGATGGAGTTTTTCACTGGACGAAGCGTTATTATGGATTATGGACTTAGATTTTAGTTAAAAACGTCTTGATGGATTTGTTTCTTACAAGCATGCAGCTTTAAAAAACAACACAGAATTTCTGAAAAAATATAACATTCCATAGGGCCCTATTATTGTTCAATTTGTTCAAAGTATTAGATTATTACATATGTATACATTCAGTTGATTATGTGCTTTTTGATTAATAGAATTTAATTAAACCATTAAAATGGAATACAGAAAAATGAAAATCATGGAATTTGAGGAAAATATCATGTCTGTTAAATCTTTAATGCATTTTTGTTAAATTGTATAAATTTCATGATTTCAATTTGTTAGACATGCTTTTTGATTACTAAAATTGAATAAGAAAAAAATTGAACAGACAAAAAAATTAAATGGATTTTAGGAAAAAACAGACCCTAAAAATGTCATTTTTGTTAAACCTTAAATAAATTGGTGTTTAATTATAGAAGTTTCATGAGATCAATTAGTTAAAATTGCTTCTTGAGTACTAAAATTAAATCTAGAAAAAAAGGGTAAAAAAATAGAATCCAAAAAAATTAAAAAAAAAAAAAATTATATTTGTCTAAAGAACTCCTTTTATGCATTTTAGCTGTTTTTAAGATAAAACGCAGCTTTTGTCTTTTTAAGATGTTAATTGATGGACTGGAGTGGTGTGGATTACTTGTGGATTATTGTGATGTTTTTATCAGCTGTTTGGACTCTCATTCTGACGGCACCCATTCACATCCATTGGTAAACAAGTGATGGAATGCAACATTACTCCAAATCTGATGAAGAAACAAACTCATCCTAATCTTGGATGACCTGAGGATGAACACATTATCAGCTAATATATTTTTTTTTTGGTAAACTATTCCTTTAATCTGTGCAAATGCCTTTAGGATCAGATAGACTAGAGTAGAGCAGGAATAAACTGATCTGATGTTTTTCTGTGGATAAAAGCACCTGCTAAATGCGTAAATGTAAGTGATTTATGTAAATGTGGTCCGTCTGTGGTCGCTGCTGCAGGTGTTTCAGCAGATCAGGTGTGTTTTCTGACGCTCCTCTCGCTCTGTCCGTGTTTCAGTGATGGATCCCATGGCCGTGAGCACGTCCGCGACGGGTCAGGATGAGTTTGACCGCAACGCGCCACGGATCTGCGGAGTCTGTGGAGACAAGGCCACCGGATTCCACTTCAACGCCATGACCTGCGAGGGCTGCAAGGGCTTCTTCAGGTAAAGACATTTATAATGTTACTAAAGATTTCTGTTTCAAATAAATGCTGTTCTTCTGAACTTTCTATTCATCTGTGAATCCTGGAAAATAAATGTATTACTGTTTCCACAAAAATATTGGGCAGCACAACTGTTTTCAACATTAATAATAGTAGTGTAGAATATATATACAATAATAGAAATAATAATGATGATAAATGATAATATTACTAGTGTACAGTAATACTATGAATAAAACTTTATTTTTTAAGAAATATTACACATTTTTTCTTTCCTCTGTTGTTCAGCAGTTTGTTTGCCAACAAACTTTTATTTTATTACTTTTTAAAAGATTAAATTAACTAAATTAAATGTTCTATTGTTCATTTGATGAATACCATTTTTGATAATAAATTTGTACTAAATCATAAATCCATAAAAAGACAATACAGAAATTTCATGTTTGGACAGGGTTACGAAGAATGGAAATTATTCCAAACCTTTGACTAGTATTATAAAATATTCTAAAGGTTAAATTTATTATTATTAGTAGTAGTAGTAGTAGTAGTAAATTGTTATTTTAATACATTATTAAACTGTATCACTTAGTGCTGATTTTTTTTTTTCTAAAAATTGTAATTATTTCAAGCCTTTGACCAGTAGTATAAAATATTCCAAAGGTTAAACTTATTAATATTATTATTATTAAATTATTATTTTAATTCATTATTAAGCTGAATCACTAATTCTGATATTTTTTTCAAACAATTCTAAAAATTGCAATTATTTCAAACCTTTGACCAGTAATATAAAATATTCCAAAGTTTAAATTTATTATTATTATTATTATTATTATTATTAAATTATTTTAATTCATTATTAAGCTGTATCACTGATGCTGATTTTTTTCCCCTCTAAAAATTCTAAAAATTGCAATTATTTCAAACCTTTGACTAGTAATATAAAATATTCCAGTTTAAATTTATTATTGTGATTGTTGTTATTATTATTATTATTATTAAATTATTATTTTAATTCATTATTAAGTTGAATCACTGATGCTGATTTTTTTTCCCTAAGAATTCAAATTCAATTTTTTTTTTTGTAAATTCCAAAGTTTAAAATTATTATTATTACTAATCTCTATCAGCGGTTGATTTATTTTATTTATTTATTTATTTTTTTTTGTAAAAAGATGTAAACACAAGATGGCTTTATGCTGTAATTGTTCTCTCAGCGAGGACAGAAAATGGTTGTGGTTGTTCCCGCTTTGGTCTCTGTGTTATTTTCATCCGTTAAATCCGGCTAAAGGTCAGTCGCTCAGGCGGTTCAGAGCCGATGGATCTGCGACTCGTTCTGGAGAACCACCGGTGTCTGCAGCTCGTTAGACATTTGCTTTTATTACCAGCTTATGAAACTAATGCACCCGCTGTTTATGAGTCGTTTCATATGCAGTGACTAAGAGAACGGCGCGGTGACGTCGCTGAAATAAAATGCCATCTGAATGCGAGATGGGAAAGCGCTTTGTTTTCCCTTGTTCTTGCAGTTTCTCGCTGGTTTTCTCACTGATACTGTAGCTTTAAGAGTCCTCTGTTCTGATTGGCTGACCTCTTTATGGCGTGAATGTCATTCAGATGTAAATGTGGGCATCATGTTTAGGACTGTTTGATTTATTGGATGCGGAAAACAGATGGAATTATGGAATCCGGTCGTAAACATGGAATTTACTGCATAATGGCGAACGTGATGGAACTTGGCGAAATACGGATGAAATAATCAAAAGAATAAATCGTCCGAGAAAACTATCACTACATCCCACCAAAATAAAAGTTTTTGTTTTTGTAGCAGATATGACAAAAATATATTACTATTGTAAAGCAGAATGTACTTCTCAATGTAATGCAATATTATTAAAAATATTAAAAAATGATTAGATTAAAATATTGTTAAATTATTAAAACTTTATTTTTTAAGGAATATCAATTTTTTTTTTCTTCAAGTCTAACATTAAACATCTGTTGTGCAACAAAGGAATTGTTACATTTTAATTTGATTAAAATTATTAAAATTGATCTTTAAAATGTTATGTTTTATGCCTTCGTTTGATTACCACTATTTTTGAAGATAAATTTGTATTAAATTGTAAATCCAGAAAAAAAGACATCACAGAATTTCTACATTTTCTACATTTCTATAGTGCCCTATAAATAAATTAAAAAATAATATAATATAATATAACATAATATAATTTAATATAGTATTGTTGAGGTTTTATAAATTCAACTGATTAAATGTGATTTATTAAATGTGATGTGATCCAGAAAATTTAAAACAGAAAAAAAATGGAATTTGAGAAAAGTTCTATAAAAGTAATTATATATTATATAACAATATATGTAAATAATTCTATAAGTAATTTAAGTTTGTATGTAATTATGTAATAATATTTGTAATAATAATAATAATAATAATAATAACATTTTATTATTTATTTCTATGAATAAATGATATAATAACTCTTTGTCGTTGTTATTGTGTGCAGCTCTCTGGTGCACATTAGGACTATATTTACAGTGTGGTGTTTCGTCAAATGTCAGATGTTGAATTGAATCTCTGTTGTGTAATATTAACTCTGTTATATTTTTAGCTGATATTTTTGTTGATCTGTGTGTGTGTGTGCGTGTGTCTGTCAGGCGCAGCATGAAGAGGAAGGCGAGCTTCACCTGTCCGTTCAATGGGACCTGCACCATCACCAAAGATAACCGGCGCCACTGCCAGGCCTGCCGTCTGAAGCGTTGCGTCGACATCGGCATGATGAAGGAGTGTGAGTGTCACATGCCCTCAGAGCTGACCGGGGTCAGAGGTCACACACGGGTCACACTCCATCAACATCACCATATGAAAGAACCAGCACAATGCTGTCAGAGACACAATCATCACATCTGTCAACAACTCACGCTCAAAATAAATCTAGAATAACAACACACACACACGTATTTATTAATATTATTTTGTTTGTATTAGTTTATTATGTTACTTTATAAATATATATGTATCATATTAAAATCATGTATAAAATGAAAATATATTTTTATAAATATAAATATTAATTATTAATACCTTTCTATTATATTTTTGTTGTCTGTCTATACATACATAATTTTTTTCATATTAATTTGCAACAATGTAATGTACATATAAAATGTACATATAAAAATATATGTATGATATTAAAAATATTTTATAGATATAAGTATTATTTATAAATATGTATCATTCAAATCAAATTTATTAATATTTTTATATATAATATATACATTTATATATATTTATATATTATTAAATTATATATTTATAATCATATCTAAAACTTTTAATATTCATTTTACATGTATAAAATTAAAACAATATTTATATATTGTATATTTATGTTATTTAATACGTAATGTGTGAAATAATACTTATATTTTATTAGATATATATTGATTAGATATTTTTATGTATATAATTTATTCATAATTTGTTCAAAAACCTATCATTAAAAAATATATATTTATATATTATATATTTATAATGTGTAATTTAATACAGGACTGTTATATAATTAAAATAATACTTATATTTTATTAAATATATTTTAATTAGATATTTTTATGTGTATAATTTATTCATAATTTATTTTTTATATTTTAGTTTATTTATATATTTTTTAAGTTATGAATATTATTTTTACATATGTATCATATTCAAATCGTAATTATAATTTGTATTTTTATTTTAGTTTTTTTATATATATATATATATATATATATATATATATATATATATATACACACACACACAGTCATGGCCAAAAATATCGGCACACTTGGTAAATATGATCAAAGAAGGCTGTGAAAATTAATTTGCATTGCTAATCCTTTTGATCTTTTATTTAAAAAATTCACAAAAATCTAACCTTTCATTGGATAATAAGAATTTAAAATGGGGGGAAATATCATTATGAAATAAATGTTTTCTCTAATACACATTGGACACAATTATTGATACCCCTAGAAATTCTTATGAGTAAAATATCTCTGAAGTATATTCCCATTCATATTCACAATTTTGAGCACTCCAGGGTGATTATGAACATGAAATTATCCAGCCATGGCTTCCTGTTTCACAGAAATATAAACAGGAGGGGAAAAAAGCCCAAATTCCCTTAATCATCCATCACAATGAGAAAAACCAAAGAATATATTTCTGATGTGCAGCAAAAGATAATTGAGCTTTACAAATTAGTGAAGTGGCTTTAAGAAAAGAGCTACAGCAGTGAAAATTCCCATTTCCACCATCAGGGCAATAATTAAGAATTTCCAATCAACATAAAATGTTATGAAATTGCCTGAAAGAGGACGTGTGTCTATATCGTCCTAATGCACGGTGAGAAGGAGAGTTTGAGTGGCTAAAGACTCTCCAAGGACCACAGCTGGAGAACTGCAGAAAATAGTTGAGTCTCGGGGTCAGAAAACCTTAAAGAAAAAATTGTCAAACAGCACCTACATCAGCACATGTTGTTTGGGAGGGTTTCAAGAAAAATTCTCCTCGCTCATCCAAAAACAAACTCCAGCATATTCAGTTATCAGACACGACTGGAACTTCAAATGGGACTGGCTTCTATGGTCAGATGAAACTAAAAAATGAGTTTTTTAGCAGCAAACACTCAAGATGGGTTTGGTGAACACAGGGATAAAAAGTACCTCATGTGTACAGTGAAATATACTGCTGTATTTTTGATGTTGTGGGTCTATATTTCTGCTGGAGGTCCCGGACATCTTGTTTAGACACATGGCATCATGGATTCTATCAAATACCAACAGATAAAAAAATCAATAAGTGACTGACTCTGTTAGAAATCTTATAATGGGCCATGTTTGGATCTTCCAACCGTACAATAATCCAAACACAAACCTCAAAAACAACACAAAAATGGGTCACTGAGCACAAAAGCAAGCTTCTGCTGGCCATTCCAGTCCTCTGACCTGAACCCTGTAGAAAATGAGTGTGAACTGAAGAGAAAAAGCACCAACATGGAGCTGTGAATCTAAAGGGTCTGGAGTGATTCTGGATGAAGGAATGGTCTCTGATCTCTTGTCAGGTGTTCTCTAACCTCATCAGGCATTATAGGAGAACATTTAGAGCTGTTAAACTGGCAAATAGAGGTTTCAAAAATGATTAAATAAAAGGGTGCCGTTAATTGTGGGCAATGCTTATTAAAGAAAAACATTAATTTCTCAATGATATTTCCTCCCATTTTAAATTCTTATTATCCAATGAAAGGTTAGATTTTTGTGAATTTTTTAAATAAAAGATCAAAAGGATTAACAATCCAGATTAATTTTCACAACCTTCTTTGATCATATTTACTAATTGTGTCGATATTTTTGGCCATGACTGTATAAAGCATCAGTTCCACATCTAGAGCTCATTTCCATCCTTTACTCTTCATTTTGTTTGAATAAGATCAACAAAAATTGCTGTGGACGTGAAAAAGAGCTAAATAAAATCCCACATACTCAACTAGTACTTGTAACTTCTCAAGGGGACTTTAAGAAAAATATTCTAAGGAATGTTTCATTTTAATGTTTTATTTATTACTATTTTGAATTGGCTTTTATTTTTATATTTTCAGTTTTATTTTAATTTTAGTTTTAATATTTTTGTTCTGTTCTTTTGTATTTTTCATTAGTTTTTTTATATTTATCTTTATTTTTTTGTTTTCAGTTTTAGTCATTTTACTACATACATATCTGATTTATTTATTAGTATTGTTTTTAAATATATATGTATCATTAAAATCATATGGATATTTTTATTATATATAAATATATAGAGACAGCTTTACAATATATAATTATGTATTTATAATATACAATTTCTTCAGATGAGAGAGTTTCAGACACTCGATCAGTGAGATCCACAATAACACGATGCTTCATTATGAAACTATAACTGAGTGTTTATATATATAATAAATTTATATATATAATGTGTTTATGACTCAGTCAGTGTTTATGTAAGATCATCTGTCTTTAATTTAACATTTGGCATATTTCCATATGAGAGTTTTTTTTGTTCGCTGCAATTACAGAGAAACCAACTACATTTAATAACTACATTTTAGTATTACTTCAGCTACTGTTTTTTTTTTTTTTTTTTTTTTCAAAACATGCTACTTTGTTGCTAGGGAGTTGTGGGTGGTTGCCAGGGTTGCGGTTGCTAAGCTATTGTGAGTATTAGAAAGCGGCATTAATTAAAACTTGCTTTGTTTTCGTGTTAATTCCAGTGAATTTAGTTTTGAAGCAACACACAACACACACACACTCAGTTCATCTGAGGAAAACAGCCACGGTTTCCAGAGAAAGAGAGAGAGAGAGAGAGAGCCAACAATGATGCTTTTTCTCCATGAAGTTGCACAATGAGTGACCCAGATTTGATTCAGACGTGGGTGGGAGCCGATCGCTACTTTAAGAGAAAACGGATACAGTCGCGTATAAAAGAGCCTCTTTGTGCGGCGCGTTCGGTCGGCCGAGGACAGCAGGTCAAAGGTCAGCGCCGTTTGTAGCCAATGAGACGCTGATCTCACACTTTCGAGTGCTATGATGTCATTGTGACATCATCGAGACGGGAGGCGGAGTCAGATGTGATGTTTGTGATCGCTGGATTCGTTACAGCAGCTGATTGGGTAATTTCATTCTACTAAACAATATTTGCTTTTTTGTTTTCTTAAAAAAGATTATTTTAATCTCATATTAATAATAATAATTTATTATATATTTCACTTGTATTATTATATTCCACAGTTTTATAAGCAAAACGTAAAAAAAAAAAATTATAATATAATGTATTTTCTGTTCTTGTTTTTATAGAAGTAAAATGTATATAAAAATGTATTTAAAAGTTCATTAGTGAAATGAACTGAGAAATATATGTATATTTTATTCTTATACCATGTATATCATATATATATATATATATATATATATTTTTTTTTTTTTTTTTTTTTTTTTTAATTTCATGTGAGCTTCACTTAAAGTTAATTTTTTTTATTTTATAAACAAGTAAAAATGAATTAAAATGTAACATTTTAATTTAAATTTCATAAATATGAAAATAAAATTTTATATCTTATTTTATTTATGTAATATGATAAGTATATGATATGAGATATATACATTTTATTTTTTGATTTTTATATACAAGTAAAAATGATTTATATACCAAAAACATGTATATGAAGTAAAAAGTGAAATAAAAAAATTTATATGTGAAATTAATAATAAATCGGTAGTATTTAATCATATTAAAATATCTCAATTTAAATGTCATATATATATAAAATAAATTAAATAATAGTAAAATATTATATTAGAAATTTAACAAGTAAAAAAAAAAATCTACATATATAAAAATATACAAATATAATACATTTTTTGATTTTATATACAAGGATAAATATTTATATAAAAGGTCTTTTTGTAAACAATTAGTTGGTGAAATTACCTGAGAAAATTTAGTACACCATACATATTATATACCTGTATATATAAATAAACACACACACCAAAAAAAAAAAAAAAAAATCATGTATTATGTTTTATTTATGTATAATTTCATATATTTATGTTTTATTATGTTATATTTCACCGGGTAACTTTTTTTTATATAAGCAAAAAAGGAATTACATCAAATTTGTTGATCTTATTGAACATGAGAAAAGAAAAAGTGTCTTCGTAATCTTTAATCAATATGTACATCAACAAATTTTTCTGTCTGACGGCATGAATCTCTCTTAAATGCGTCAGTGTTGTGTGAATGTGTATTTTGGGAATGGTTCAAATCCCTGAGTAAGAGACAGAGGCACAGATGGCAGGCGCTCCGGACGGCACGAGGTTGGCTTTAGGAAACACGCTCGACTCGGATCGGGACGCTTCGGCTGTCAGTCATTGTCTGTGTTTACTCTGCTGCCCGCTGGGCATCTCAAAAACTCGTCTGCCGGCCGTCCGCACTTCACAGGAGCCTAGAGAGTGAGCCAAGAGCGTGTTAATCCACTCTGCTTCAGACGCTGGTCTTCAGTGTCACACTCCCACAATCAGACTCCGACAGAAGCCATTCGTTATATAAAGCAGTCAAACTACAGTCAAGTACGGTGACAAAATTAAATTTGCACTCAATACAACTCATTTTTATAACAGATTTGGAAACAGTAGTATTTGACTGAATGTTTTGCTACAGAAACGTGAAATGTTGCACAGGGAATTAGTGAGTCAGTGTTGATTTAAATGAAACACACTGGATGAAAGAGGGCATTCTGGGAGAGAAAGCGTCAGTGTTGACAGAAGGTTGTTTGGAAAAATTAACTTGTTAATGGCAGTGTTATTTTTAGTGTCATTAATATGCTGTTGTAGTTTTTAATATTAATATTAATATTCTGAATTAGTTTGTATTTTTATATTTTCCGTTATCATTTTTAGTTACTTTTAGAAGTTTTGTTGTTTTAAGTTAATTCTATTTTTTTTGTGTGTGTTTTTGTCATGTTTTTTTAAATATGCGTATATCATTTTTATCTATTTTTTTTATTAGGGAATTTTAGTAATTTTGTTTTTGACATTTTTTAAATACGCATATATTAATATCTTAAATTTTTATATCTAGTTTTTATTTAAGATTTTCGACTTTCATTTTAATCAGTTAATTTTAGCAATTTTTTAAATTTTATTGGTTTTTTTATGTCTGTATAGTTTTTATAATTTTTTATTGATATTTTGAATTTATTTGTATATTTTCAGTATTTTTGTTAGTAAGTTTGTTGTGTGTTTTTGCCATTTTATGTTTTTAAATGTCCATATAATTTTAATTAGTTATAGTTAATCTTATTAATATTTTGAATTAGTTTATATTTTTGTATTTTCTGTTTTTATTTTTTAGCTAATTTTAATTTTGTTGTGTTTTGTCTTTTTTTTAAATGTCTATTTAGTTTTTATTATTTATTTATTTTATTAATCTATTTTAAATTAGTTTTTTTTGTATGTTCTGTTTTCATTTTCATTTTAGTGTTTTTGTTGCGTTTTATTTTTTCATGTCCATATAGTTTTAATTCAGTTTTAATAATATTTTATATTTTTATACTTTATTTTTAGTAGTTTTGTTGTGTTTTTGTTATTATTTTTAATGCCTGTATAGTTTTTATAATTTTTATTTTTATTATTAATTTACTACTTCTGCTTAAACTGAATGAAAATGTTGCCTTTACAACTAGCTGAAAATTATTTCAGTTACCGTTAGTTTGTCACGTAATGCATGTTTTTTTTTTTAGTTTCAGTTAATGTTAATAACCCATGCTGCTGGAAAAGCTTCACTACTTTAAAAGTGTGGTGGAGTTAATAGTGTTGCGAGCACAACACATGTATTGAAATCATTTGTATAACTGCTTCTGTCTGTCTCTCAGTCATTCTGACGGATGAGGAGGTGCAGAGGAAGAAGGAGCTGATCCTGAAGCGGAAGGAGGAGGAGGCGGCACGGGAGGCAAGGAAACCTCGTCTGAGTGAGGAGCAGATGCAGATCATCAACACACTGGTGGAGGCGCATCACAAGACCTACGACGACTCTTACTCCGACTTCGTCCGGTTCAGGGTCAGTCGTGCCTGCTTCTAACTCCTTCTAAAGTCTCTTCTGTTCACCAAGGCTACATTTATTTGATCAAAAATACAGTACAAAATTGTGAAATATTATTAGAATTTAAAACAGCCATTTTCTATGTGAATATCTGTTAAACTGTAATATATTTCTGTGATCAAAGCTGAATTTTCAGCATCATTACTCCAGTTTTCAGTGTCACATGATCCTTCAGAAATCATTCTAATATACTGATTTGCTGCTCAAGAAACATTTTTTACTATTATCAATATTTAAAATAGTTGAGTACATTTTTTCAGGATTCTTTGATGGATAGAAAGATCCAAAGATCAGCATTTATCTGAAATAAAAAGCTTTTGTAACATTATACACTATACCATTCAAAAGCTTGGAGTCAGTATAATTTTATTTTTTGTAAATTTATTTTGTAATTTTATTTATTTTTTTTGGTAAAGAAATGATAGAAATTAATACTTTTATTTAGAAAGGATGCTTTAAATCAGGGTTATCAAACTCAGTTCCTGGAGGGCTGGAGCCCTGCAGAGTTTAGATGCAACCCTAATTAAACACACCTGATCCAGCTAATCAAGCCCTTCAGGCTTATTTGAAAACTACATGGTTTGTGTGTTGAAGCAGGGTTGGAACAAAACTCTGCAGGACTGCGACCCTCCGGGAACTGAGTTTGACACCCCTGCTCTAAACTGATCAAAAGTGACGATAAAGACATTTATAATGTTACAAAAGATTTCTATTTCAGATAAATGCTGTTCCTCTGAACTTTCTATTCATTAAAGAAACCTGGAAAAATTCTACTCAGCTGTTTTCAGAATAATAATAATAAATGTTTTTTGAGCAGCAAATCAGAATATTAGAATAATTTCTGAAGGATCATGTGACACTGAAAACTGGAGTAATGATGCTGAAAATTCAGCTTTGAAATCACAGGAATAAATTACATTTTAACAGATATTCAAATAGAAAACAGTTATTTTAAATAGTAAAAATATTTCAAAATTTTACTACTTTTGCTGTACTTCAGATCAAATAAATGCAGGCTTGGTGAGCAGAAGAAACTTCTTTAAAAAACATTAAAAATCTTACTGTTCCAAAACTTTTGACTGGCAGTGTATATGTATATGGAGTTTATTTTCTTTATAAACTGACTGAATGTCTTGAAGATCATGTGTCTGTAGGTTAATGTAGTTACTAAAGACTCTCCTTTTACAGTCATTTCATTTACGAGCAGAATTTGGGCTCAAGTTCTCCTCGTGAAACCTGAGCTGGAGTTCACCTTCATCTCTGTGAACACTGTGATGTTTAATAAGTGTAATTATTTCTGATGTTTGTTGTGTTCTCTAATGGAGACTCAGTTCTGAACACATTCTGCGGTTTTCCTCTGTGAGTTTGTGTAATAGTTTGTAATATCAGGTGTTTTGTGTGTTTAGCCTCCGGTTCGCGAGGGTCCGGTCACCCGCAGTGCCAGTCGAGCCGCGTCTCTTCACTCGCTGTCTGACGCCTCGTCAGATTCATTCAACCATTCACCAGGTCACACTCACACACACACACACGCGCGCGCACACACACACACACACACACACTCACTCACTCACTCACACACTCACACACGCACTCACACTCGCACACACACTCACACACACACACTCGCGCGCACACGTACACACTCACTCACACGCACTCACGCACACACACACACACACACACGCATTCACTCACACACTCACACTCACACACACACACACACACTTTTACCAAGTTATCTGAATTGGGGTCATTACATTCTATTGCTTTATATACAGCTAAGAACACTACCAGTCAAAAGTTTTGGAACAGTAAGATTTTTAATGTTTTTTAAAGAAGTCTCTTCTGCTCACCAAGCCTGCATTTATTTGATAGTGAAGTACAGCATAAAACAGTACAATTTTGAAATATTTTTACTGTTTTCTATATACATATATTTTAAAATGGAATTTATTCCTGATTTCAAAGGTGAATTTTCAGCATCATTACTCCAATCTTCAGTGTCACATGATCCTTCAGAATTTATTCTAATATTCTGATTTGCTGCTCAAAAAACATTTATTATTATCAATATGTAAAACAGTTGAGTACATTTTTTTCAGAATTCTTTGATGAATAGAAAGATCAAAATATCAGCATTTATCTGAAATAAAAAGCTTTTTGTAACATTAACACTATACCATTCAAAAGATTGGAGATAGTGTGTGTGTGTTTGTGTATATAGGGAAAGAATTTATAGAAATGAATACTTTTATTTAGCAAGGATGCTTTAAATTGATCAAAAGTGATGATAAAGACATTTATAATGTTACAAAAGATTTCTATTTCAGATCAATTCTGATCTTCTGAACTTTCTATTCATCAAAGAAATCTGAAAAAAATCTACTCAGCTGTTTTCAACAACAACAATAATGATAATAATAATAATAATAATAATAATAATTTTGAGCAACAAATCAGCATATTAGAATGATTTCTGAAGGATCATGTGACACTGAAGACTGGAGTAATGATGCTGAAAATTCAGCTTTGATCACAGAAATAAATTACAGTTTAACAGATATTTACATAGAAAATAGCTATTTTAAATAGCAAAAATATTTCACAATTGTACTGTTTTTGCTGTACTTTGGATCAAATAAATGCAGGCTTGGTGAGCAGAAGAGACTTCTTTAAAAAAAATATTAAAAATCTTACTGTTCAAAAACATTTGACTGGTAGTGTATAAATAGTAAAACACAACACTTACAGAAAACGTTCTGCATTTTCTGTCTGTTTTTGTCAGATTTTGCTCACTTATGATCACAAAACTGTCCCCGAAATACGTTTAAGTATGAGTACACACATCCATTCTGTGAAATCTTAGTTTCTCATTACTTGAAAACATAATTTTTCCACTGTTACGCTGCAAAAATTATTTTCTTGCTTGTCTTGTTTTCCGTTACAAATATTTAAACATTCTTAAATCAATAAACATTTACTTGAGAAGCAAAATGACTTAAGATATAAAGTCTCGTTTTCTAAACAAATGATCATAATCAAGCAATTTTATGTTTAAAATGAGAAAAACTGAATTTAATGGGAAATAATCAAGATTATTTTTCTGACCCCACTAACAGATATTTTGTTTTGTTTTAAGCATAAACATTCGTATTTTTGATATTTTTTTTTTAGAAAACCAGACTTCAGAAAAATCATAAAAAAACACATTTTCATCAAGTTTTAGGAATAAAATGTTATATAAATCAGTGTAAATGATATATAAACAAACCCGTCAGTAAAAACCTTCAGAATATAGAGAGGAATAAAACTGCTAAGTTTGGTGTTTGTAAGTACGGCTGAAGTAGAGAAAAAACTTTTAAAGATATGTATTGTAATCGAAATCTACAGACGCAAATGCATAAAGTGCAATAAAATGAAAACTTAAATGTGTATTTCAAATGTTTTCATTCTACTAGTTTAAAAAATATATAAAAATATATTAATTATTATTATATATATATTATTATAATCTCAAAATTGAGCAGTGCATGAAAAACTATGGGTTTGCCTCTAGTGTCTTGCCTTTGCTTCTCAAGTAAATATATCTTGATTTAAGAATGTTACTTGATACTTGTACTTTGAAAACCAGACAAAAATGATAAAGAACTTAATTTTTTACATTGTTGAAATCTCTAAAAGTCTGTTCACGACAAAAATGTCCCAACAAAAGACGCCATGAAATCATCAACATCTTTTTGCACAAACTATAATGCATCACACAGATTTTCACCCTTCTCTGATTGAGGAATCTTCACCTACCTGAATAAATGCTGACCACACTCCTTCTATATATGAGTCTATATGAGTTAAATCATATAAAATATACAAAAACAATCTGATAAATGCAAATATCACTCACCTTAATGCAAAATATGATGCATTTCCGTTTCTAGAGTCTGTGGACGCTAAGCTGAACTTCAGTAATCTGCTGATGATGTATCAGGACAGCGGCGGCAGTCCAGACTCCAGCGAGGAGGACAACTCTCGCCTGTCCATGTTACCGCACCTCGCCGACCTCGTCAGCTACAGCATCCAGAAAGTCATCGGATTCGCCAAGATGATCCCTGGATTCAGGTCAGACTCTCTTCTCTTTTCGCCTGGTATGAAGTGCACATCACATTCTGTCCAAAAAACTACAATTATTGAAAATAATATTCGTTCATTTGAATAATTATGAAATAAAATATTTGATGAAACTTAAAATTTAAAAAAAACTAGGTAATTTTGCCATGGTTGAAGTACTGAAATAAAAGTAAATTAAAATTAAATAGAAAAATTTAAGAAAACAAAAACTAATAAAAATTACAGAAGTACTAAAACTAAAATTAAATGAAAACTCACAATATCACAACAATTAAAAATCGTTTTCATTAATTGAAATAAAGCTGGAATCAAATATAAATATTTTGTTTAATTTCAATTAAATTTATTATATTTAATTTAAATTTAAAAAACTTGAATGAAAGTTAAAAAATTTGCCATGGCATCTAACTTAAGTTTAAAATGAAGTACTAAAATTGTTAAAACTAAAACTGAAATAAATTTAAATTAAAAACTAAATATAAAAACTAATAGAAATCACAGAAGTTTACCAAAACTTAAACTAACATTAAAATGAAAACTGAAAATATCAAATCAGTCACTGATAGATTTCATTTGTTGCTGAAATAAAATAAAATATGAATATTTGATGAAACTTAAAATTTAAAAAACTTAAACATTTAAAATTTTGCCATCAAAAATAGGCTAAGTTGAAGTACTAAAATTACTAAACCTGAAATAGAAATTAAAATGAATTTGAAAAAAAAAAACCTACTGAAAATTCCAAAAACAAACTAAAAGTTAACCAAGATGAAAACTGGAAATATCAAAAAACTAATTCTAAATATGAATTAATAGCATATAAATAATACTCAAATTACACAGGACCTAACGTCCATCATCTTCTAACAGCAGTTAAATGGTGATTAATTGTTTTATTTACTTAGCAAAGCCAGTTTTTCCTCCCATTTGGCTCTCAGCGAGTGTTAATGTTGGACGCCAGTGGATCGTTCAGATCATCACACAGCACTTTCTGCACAAACAACACTGAAGAAGAATCTGGAGTATGTGTGTGATCTTCCACAAGCATTAAGAGCTGATTATTTCACAGCTATAAATGAATCTTCATTTGTGCTGCTTGATCTCAGTCAAAACCTTAAAAATCTTTCACTGATTTAGCAGACGCTTTTATCCAAAGTGACTTACATTGCATTCAAGGTACACAGCTCATGCATTTCCTCTGAATTAAACTCATGAAATTGGTGTTGGTAGAGCTGTGCTCCATTATTTGAACTGAAATCAGTGTTATTTTAGTCTTTTTTAATAAGCTATTATAGGTATTATGAGTTTTAATGTTTATATGTTCTGTTTTCATTTAATGTCAAAGTTTTAGTAATTAGCAATTGTTGCATTGTTGTTATTTATTTATTTCTAAAAATGTCTATATATTGAAGTTATTGTTTGTAATCCAAATTTTTTGTAAATCAGAAATGATGCCTTGGAAACTAGCTAAAATATAAAAAATGTAAACTTATTTTATTTCAGTTAATGTTAATTTTATTTCAATCTTTTTTCAAATGTCTACATACATTTTGTTTTAGTTTTTTAGTTCTTCAAATTAAACTAAAAAAAAAAAAAACATTTTATTTCAATTAATGAAGATATTTTTTTTAATTTTTTTTAAATGACTACATTTTTCATCAATTTTTGTTTTAGTTTTTTAGTACTTCAGATTAAACGAAAAAAATACATTTTATTTCAGTTAATGTTTATTTCAATTAATGAAGACTTTTTTTAAAATGACTATATACATTTTTATCAATTTTTTGTTTAGTTTTTTACTACAAATTAAACTAAACGAAAAAATTACATTTTATTTCAGTTAATGTTTATTTCAATTAATGAAGACTTTTTTTAAATGACGATATACATTTTTCATCAATTTTTGTTTGTTTTTTAGTACTTCAAAAGAAACTAAATGAGAAATTTTATTTCATTTAATATTTATTTCAATTAATGAAAATTTGAAACTAAATGAGAAATTTTATTTCATTTAATATTTATTTCAATTAATGAAATTTTTTAAAATGTCTACATACATTTTTTATTTCAGTTTCATTTATTTTCGTGCTTAAAATTAAACTAGATGAAAAACTTTATTTCAGTTAATGTTTATTTTCAGTTAACAAAAAAAAAATATATATATATTCTTTATTTTTTCAATGTCTATATTTTTAAATCAGTTTTTGTTTCAGTTTTAGTTATTTTACTACTTGAAGAGAAATATCTTGCTGTTTTCATGTGTCAGTGAACCGTTTTTATGTAAACCTGTCTGATGTTCATGAAGATGGTGTGTGTGTGGTTTTTCTCAGGGACCTGACAGCAGAAGATCAGATCGCTCTGCTGAAGTCCAGCGCTATCGAGATCATCATGCTGCGCTCCAATCAGTCGTTCAGTCTGGAGGACATGAGCTGGAGCTGCGGAGGACCGGACTTCAAATACTGCGTCAATGACGTCACCAAGGGTAAGACACACACAAACACACACACACACACACACACACACACACACACACACACACACATTCACTCACTCACTCACTCACACACGCACACACACACACACACACTCACTCACACACACTCACAGAGATGCATGCAAACACTCTGACCTGTGTGTGTGTGTGTGTGTGTGTTTAGCGGGTCACACTCTGGAGCTGCTGGAGCCGCTGGTGAAGTTTCAAGTGGGTCTGAAGAAACTGAACATGCATGAGGAGGAACATGTGCTGCTGATGGCCATCTGCCTGCTGTCTCCAGGTGTGTGTTTGTGTTCGCTTTTCACATGCATCTGCACATGCACCGCTGGATTTGGGGAAAAAACTTGTTTTTATACCTCAACTTCACTACTTACCATTATTAAAAAAAAATTTAAATACTTTACTGGTTAAAAAAATAAATAAATTCCCAAAAAAGGAATAAATAAATATATATACATACATATATACACACACACACACACATATTGAAAAACTAAAAAAAAAAAAATGTTCAAACACTTTTTTTTTAATTAAATTGAAAAAAACAAGCAAACAAAAAAAATGGTTTAAACATTTTACAACCTGGACAATTTAGAAAATGAATTTACATAATGAGGAAAAAAAAAAGAAAACACAAAAGTGTATTAACACATTACAAATAAATAGAAATTAATTTTAAACTCTTGTTATCATCGAGTGTTTCTAGAGTGTTTCTAGAGCAGTGATACTTTTTGTTTTTTTACTCTGAAAACAAAGTATGATTAGTTTACATCTGGATTTTATGTTAAGCATTTTAAATTACTTAAATTATGATTATTTTAATATATTAATAGTAATTATATTACTTGGAAGTTGGTTGAGAATCATGAAAGCATCTGCTAAATTATTTGTTCTGTACATTGTTTAGCATTTTTATAGTTAATTTAATTAGGATATATTGTATTATATTATGTTATTAATAATTTATTAAATTCAGTCTTCATTTGTAAATGTTGTTGAATAAAAGCATCTGCTAAATTAATTCATTTTAATCTTCTCATATAGATTGTTTAGCATTTTAAGTTAATCTAATTAGGATTATCTCAATATATTAATATTAATTAGATTAAGTTAGATTAATTTGATAGTTTAGCATTTTAATAAGGAATATCTTAATATATTAATATTAAATATTAATAATAATAATATATAAATTTAAATTTGATCTTCATTTGAAAGTGCTGTTGAATAAAAGTATCTGCTAATGAAACTCATAGTTTTGTATGTAGTTGTAGTTGTTTTCTGGTTAACTTTGGATCTTTTCTTTGGCTTTTCATGTGAATCGTTTATGATATGAATGAATGGTTGTGTTCTGGTGCAGATCGGCCCGGCGTTCAGGACCACGCGCGGATCGAGGCGCTGCAGGACCGCCTGTGTGACGTCCTTCAGGCCTACATCCGCATCCATCACCCAGGCGGCCGTCTGCTGTACGCAAAGATGATCCAGAAGCTAGCGGACCTCCGCAGCCTGAACGAGGAGCACTCCAAGCAGTACCGCTCACTCTCCTTCCAGCCAGAGCACAGCATGCAGCTGACGCCGCTGGTGCTGGAGGTGTTCGGCAGCGAGGTGTCCTAGCATCCGAGAGCCCCCCGCCGCGCTCCGGAGCCCCGAACGCTAACGGGACGCCGCTAAAGCCACGCTAACGGGGGGCTGAAGGGATGCGTACGCGAGCGAGATAACGCTTCGGGATTCCTGCTTTTAAGCTACGCGGAATTCCTGAAAGGAATGTATTAATAATCTACAGTGGTGGTCAAAGTGATTAGAATACTAGTATTTTCAGCAGCTAAAAATGGTTTGAAGTCAGTTATTTCTATCTTTTGCTGTATTATGTCAGAAGGAAATATCAGTTTACATTTCCAAACATTCATTTTGCCATTAATTGTAATAATCCAGTGAGATTTTTGTGCTCCACACAGAGATGTGATCTGATCATCATCAGTCTGTCTGGAATGACATGAAGAAACAGAACAAACTGAGACAGACTAAATCCAGAAGAACTGATGCTTCAAGAAACCTTCAAAGCTCCTGAGAAACTCTGCTCAAGTGCACCGAGAGCAAAAGCTGCTTTAAACACAAAGGATGCACACACCAAATGTTGATTTAATTCAGTTAATAAAAGTTAATTGATAAAGAAAATCTATTTCTGACATTATTTTTGACAGCGTCCTCATTTTACAGCATTTGTACACAAGTGCCTAAAACTTTTAACAGTACTGTAGCTTTGCAGGTAGGTTTCTTGAAGCATCAGTTCTTCTGGATTGAGTCTGTCTCAGTTTGTTCTGTTTCTTCATGTCATTCCAGACAGACTGATGATGATCAGATCAGATCTCTGTGTGGAGCAAACTAAAATCTCACTGGATTATTACAATTAATGGCAAAATGAATGTTTAGAAATGTAAACTGATATTCCGTACTGACACACTACAGCAAAACCATTTCTAAACCATTTCTTAGCTGGTGAAAATACTAGTGTACTAATCATTTTGGCCACCACTGTATGAATAGAACGATGCATATAAACTAATATTTATATTTAAGAGAGAGAAAGAGAGAGAGAGAGAGAGAGAGAGATGGTTTGTATTAAATGAAAACGTATGGCCAGGTGATCCTCTGTTGTAATAGGATTAGCAGGCTCTTCTAGTTCATGTGCGTAGATGTGTGTGTGTGTGTGTGTGTGTGAGACGTACAGAAAGTCGACAAAATTTAAATGCAATTCAAATCCACAATGGCTCTGTTCCAAAAACTAGTGAGCACCCTACATAGGCAGCATTTCAAGGCATCATATGCGCGAATATATGCGTCCATATCACACTCTGAATGCAATCCCATAATACATTGCAACACACAAAGTAAAAAAAAAAGAAAAAAAGATTGCATTTATATTATAGATTGCATTTATATTATAATTATTTATAGTTAATTATAATTTTATATATTATAACTATAAATAATTATATAAATTATATTATTATTATTATTTTGTATTATATACATTTATAATTTATAAATTGTTTATAGTTATAATTTATATAAATATGTATAATGTATAAATTATTTATACATTATAAATAATTTATTTAGTTTTGCAAAATAATGATTAAGAAATGTTTTTTAGTGTGAAACATTGTTAGATTAGTAATATACCAGTGTCTATTTCTATTGAAATTAATTGCAAGTCAGGTCAAGCGCTATTTGTATGAGTTGCTGCCTGTGTAGTGTGTCCAGAATGTGGTTCCTTTTCAGGACATTTTAGAGTTCACTAGGTTTTGGGACAGTGGCCACTTTTACGCCAAATTGTGAGCAGATTTATCAGTCGATTGGCCTGGATGATATATTGAACCTGTCAGTAGTATATATGTGTGTATGTCGAGGATGGATGCATTATAGACATACTACACACACACACTGTCACACACTTTAAACTGAGAGAGGAGGCCTGACTGTAGGTCTGATGTCTGTATAGATAGGATCTTAGTTGACCACAAGAGAGCCGAAGCGCAGGAACCGACGCCAGAGATCAGCCCGAATGCTGCTCGACATTATTTATCATTCATAACAAGGCTATCCGGCTGCTTCGACCTCATATTACCTGGATCCTCAGTGGATTTAGTTCAAGATAAGGCCTTACTTTACCCAGTATCAGAGATCTTTACATCAAAATCCATGTGTTATATGGACCTGTTTCATTGTAGTCCATCACTAAAGTCCTGGATTTTGAATAGCTTTTAAAAGCAGACATAATTTTTTGTCACGTTGGGCCTCATTTATGAAACGTGAGCAGAATTGTCCGTCAACCATTTTACACGTAATTTGCGACAATTTATGTACAACGACCCATATTTACATACTCAAATGGTTCGTAAAACCATGCTTTTGGAGTAGGGCTGGTCAATGTAAATTGTTGCACAAATGCACCGATTTGCATGCGTGGCCAACAATTTGTTTCAAGTCAATTTGTGTAAATCATTGTCACTCGTTCACTTGATTTTCCCCCATTCCAGCAGTTTCCGCGCTGCTCTCTTGTGGTTGTGAGCTGTAAATACCACTCGTATTGTTTCTGTACATATGTCTAATGAAAAGAATAGGCTAATACAGTTAATCAGCTGAAAAGAAGCTTGGGAGAAATATGCAAATCTGATATTTTCATATGTTTTGGGGTCTTTTTCTCTCTCGGATGACATAATAAGCTTTTAAGACCGTATCTATCCCTGATGCTTTTAGGTGCGAATTCCACATCGAATTTTATTGTTTATAAATTACTATCATGGCTTAGTTTTGTACGTACATCAAACTGGTTATATTTTTATTTCTGCAAATCGACGAGACATCTCAACCAGACTGCTGCTGAGCTGCATTAGCTGTTTTCGCTTTCGCAAACTCAACTCAAAACTGGTGCTTTCGTTTAGTTTTTTGCTACAACCGCTGCCTCAAACCAGCCAACCTGACACACACACACATGTAACAGTCCATTCAAAGGACTCGACGAAGCTTTAACGTTACTGCGGGTGAAACGGGAAGAGGGGCTCATCCAGACGTTGGCTGCTAACGAAAAACAGCGACGCCCCATTTATCTCAGCTGGAAGGTTCTTCGAGAGAACGCCGTCCTCCAATGGCGAAACCGTCTTGCGGACGATAAACTGGATTGCAGACACATGTATATACCAGTTACGATAAGCTTCGGTTGGATTATACTAGTTTTGCTAGCGCTAGAGAACATTGGATGATCAGCGTGATGGCGTTGAGTGTTTTCGCAACTACAAACGCCCCTTTTCACCCTCAGATTCACATCCTGGATTGCTTGCATCCGATCAACAAGGGAAATAAACCCACAACCTCTTTGTCCCGCTCTGGATTTCGCAGGAGGCTTTGCCCTCGCCACCTCAACCAAGCTAAAAGAGAAAGGACCTCCAACTGCGAGAGTCCCGCCAGTTTTGGGTTTGCTTCATTGGGTGTCAACGGATGGACGTTATGAATGGAAAAATGGGGGTTTCTGCTGCCCCGATGTCCATTAGTATTTTCGTGAGGGGGAAGTTATCGTAGATGTGTAGGAGAACATCTTCTGGACTGTCTATGCACTTTGGATCAGTTAATGTTAATCTTTGCATCCACAGAGATCCTGAAGAGGTCGTTTTTTTCTCTGTTGGATGTGCTTGGCTGAATTGAAGGCAACAGACCAACCTAGCACTTTAGTTGATTGCGAAGTTCTTGGTTGGTCTCGCGCCGCACAGCTAGACTTAAGAAACCCATCGCTCACGAAACCCATCATGCACTTTTCCTCCGCGAAATTGCTGATTTTTAGAAGCCGCTCTAGTTTCTTGAGTCTAGCTGAAGGATTTTTACATTCATGTACGTACAACGAAGCGGGTGAACGAATCGTTGATGACTGTCTGAATGCTGATTGTTTAAGGACAACACAAACCACCAGGTGCCGTTGTTAACCAAAATGAACTACCTCTCTCATTCATTCACACATGTAACCATCGCACCATTTCAATGTTTGTTCTTTTTTTTTCTTTTTTTTAAAGAAATACTAAATCGTCTACTTATTTATTCCTCTCTTACTCAAATGCTGGACTGTTTACCTCAAGACGTCTCCATAAGCATGCAGCTTAAACGGTGCTTTACTGCCTGACCGGTGGCCAAAAGCCCATTTCTTGATGTGCTACGTTATCTCTGTTATGTTTCCAATTGAAACGCTCACATCTTGGCGAGTTTGTCGTGGGAGATGTTCCCGCTAGCCTGACCGCTAGAATCCGTCAGTATTCACTCTTTCTCATGCAGAATGTCAAAGCATTGACAACCAAGCTAGCTAATCCCAAAGTATCCTCAATAAGCTAGTTTTAAGTATTGTCTATTTTACAGCGCTATCTTGAACACTCTGTCGTTTAGCATTGGAAAACCGTGTATATCTACATGATTGGGTATTGCAGATGTTTGCTTGCATGTGTTTTGAAGTTTGCATCTGTATTTGTAATGGCTCACAACTCTGCCTCTAGCGCCCTCTAGCTGCTCTCTTTGGTCTTTTCTTGCCTACTTCTCTTTGTCCCAGTGGTCTGGCCAGATTGTTTAACCATTTGGGAACTCAATCAAGGGTGGCATGAAGCATATCTGACTTCCCTCACATTATTATTATTTTTATTTTTAATGACAACAACAACAACAATAATAATAATAATAATAATAATAATAATAATAAATGTTTTATTGTTAATAATAATGCTAAAAGTAGTTGAATAATAATTAGCATTAGTAATAATAGTAATAATTATTGGTTACACTTTATTTAAAGGTGTCCTTGTTACAGTATAATTATACATTTATGTACTGAATAATATTAATTAACTACATGCACTTACTATAAGGTTAGGTTTAGGATTAGGGTTTGGCTTAGGGTTACTTGCATGTAATTATGCATAATTAATTGTTATAATAATAATAAATACATGTAACGTGTAACAAGGACACCTTAAAATAAAGTGTTACCTAATTATTATTATAAATACTTTTATTATTGAAAATAATATTATTTATAATAATAATAATAATTATAGTAAAATATTAATTATTGGTTAATAATGCTGGTATTATTTTGTTATTATTATTAATATTAGAGAGAGTAAAAATGATTTGTTGTTATTAAATAAATAATTCTGGTATTATTATTATTATTATTATTATTATTATTATTAATGTTTGTATTATTGTTCACAATCTTAATTATAATAGTAATATTTAATGCTACTTTTATTATTATAATTAATTTTTAACAAGAATAAAAGCATTTTTAATAATAATAATAATAATAATAATTGCTATTCATTGTTTAAGAATAATTAATAATATTATATTATTATTATTTATTCCATTCAGTTCCATTTTGTCTAGCTGTTTTTGAACACATTCTTGTATACACCTGCCAAACATTGCTCCCAATTTTGATTTAAATGAGGCCAGTTTTGTCTGGTTTTACTGAAGGTCCCGCCACTGACTTGGGCCATCCATGTGGACACGCCCCTTTCTTGTCCTCTGTTTTATCACTCATCATCAGCTCATCTAAAGCTCACCTTTTATCCACTAAACCCTCACTGTCATTCTGCCATTTCTCCATCCATTTTTCCCTGAACTACACACAAACACAAACGTACAGATTCGCCACCAGCATTTACTTTACAGACAGAAATACTTAGTACTTTCTTCAGCGTAGAAGTCGTCTAATGTCGTGTTGTTGTTTTCTTTTTTTGAGTGACGGAGAGACTGATGGATCGTTTGGACACTATTTGAAGCGGATTCTCCATGCTAGCTCAAAGACCTCTGTGTGCCTACACCCCAAAGCCTTATTTTGGGAGCGTGTCAGGGTTCGGGCGTTAGTTTCAATGCAGTTTGTGAAGTTCTGCCCAGTTTGTGAAGTTCATTGGCGAGATTGAGGCTCACAGTCGGACTGAACGCGTGATGAATCAGTACGAGTCTGTTCGGAAATTACATATGAATCTCAGGCCAGAAACACTTTACTGAAGTATGGATTCTTGAAGGAGAAAGAAAAAAATAGAGTGGGAACTGAATTTTTCCTTTGGGAATTGATTGGATCGTTGTCGTGTGCAAAGAAAGGGGAAGTTATTTTGATTCAAGATTGCAAGGGCATAGCATTTTTAAAAATAAAGACGTGCACGGATAAACAGTTTATTAAAAAACAATGCAATATTCCATAAAACAATAATGACTTTAACAAAAACCTCAGGACTCAAGGGCAGCATTAGTTTCCTTCAAATGCGTCATTTGTGTATTGTTATTCAGCTAGCTAGATATAAAACAATTAATTTTAACTTGACTATTCAAACTTTAGCTTCAACATGACAGCAGATCTGACCTGAAAGAGAAAACTGGTCGAAGAAGATCGTTCATGTTTATGTCCGCTAGTGTGTACGATACATTACATATTTAGAAACGCAGCGAGTTTGCGTAGCTGGAAGCGTTTGTGTTCACTTTTTCGAGATTTGACTGAATCTGTTCAGTCTGACTGTGATTCTCGGTTCTCAGAATGAACCGAACCAAAACCATGGGAAAATCTAGATGGTTTCTTAGTGATCCAAACATGTTTGTCTCAGACAGACGGTCCGAGAGAACGCTCCTGGAAGCAGGTGCCTTATTTTCCGTATTTCCGTATTATGAACTTTCACTTTCGATTATGTGTTACATATGCAGTTTTGTTTTACTACAAGGTAAATTATGCATTTTTCCAACATGGATTTTGTCGAAAGATTCAAACTCAAAGAAATGGATAATAGTCATGAATAATGTAATAATTGCTTGGTTGCAGGCATCTCCCAGAAATGAAGGATAATTCATGCAATTTGGATTAGTTGGTTGGAAAAGCAGCACTTTTATAATGCTGTTTTAGACACAGTACTCGTCTGTTTGAGATGGATTCACCACTGACACATTTTTCGGTTTGTCCAGGTTTTTTCTTCAGAATTGCCATCGGTTACGCAATCTCATTCCAAACTTGTTTGATTTTCTTCTGTGAAACACAAAATTAGATGCTTAACCGAAGCTTTCCATACAACGAAAGTGGGCGGTTATTTATCCTGCCAAACTCCAAATTGGAAATATAGCGCACGAGTCAACTGGTTTTATGATATGATAGTTTTACGATGCTTTTGTTTGTCCTTTTTGGGAATTGGACACATAAATCATTGTCCACTTGTTTTTTTTTGTGGGAAAACAGAAACTTAGACGTTCTGCCTCAAATTCCCTGTTGGGTTTCATGGAAGAATGAAAATAATGCATGTCTGGAACGAGAAGATATGTAACTTTTTTTGGGTGAACTATTCCTAAAATGCTGCAATTCTGCGAGCTCTGGAGCCCAGAAACAAATGCATTAAATTAGTTGAATGTGGTCATAAAAGAAGCTCTGAACTTTTCCAAACACCCTTGGAAATATTGGACGAATCTTTTCGGTGGTGGATCACGGTTTGGATCTCTCGAGAACCCATTGCGACTTTCCCAGTCACAGAAAGTGATCATGCCACCAACACACCTCACGTCATTTTTTATATTTCTAGAGAAACACGAAAAGCTCAAAACACTAATGTATAATTAGCGTTCTTTCATTTTGAAACTGTCAGTCAGTGTAGACCGTCTCATTTGTGTTGATCTCTCTTTTTCCCTTGAATGTCCATTACACATTTATTTTGTGCATTGTATGTAGTAAATGAGATGTTTTGGAAAAATCACAAATAAACAGCTGTATATACTGATGCATAACCTGTGACTGTCTATGAGTACAACATTCAGACAGAACAGAAACAATTCAAGACAGACTACCTTAAAGATTTAACAATGAAGAATGGTTATCATTTTTGGGCAGTTCTATGATTTTATATTAAGTAATATAGGAATATAGTAAAAAAAAAAGAAAAAGTACAGTAATAAAAATTTAACAATATACTCAAGACACTTAGAAAAAAGTACTAGAGTACTAAAAAATGGTAAATGACTGTACATATGTCTTGCATGATGCAATAAATTGTGCATTTCAGGAAAGATTGCAAATGAGTGTAATAAGAAACAATGGTATAATACGTCATATGTCGGCAAAATCAAACAAGAATTTTGAACCTGGCTTTATCCAATCAGGTTTAAGCTCTGGAAATTAATCCAAATTAAGTGTATATTTAATTAGATAATCCCTCATTTGCATATTTAAACATAATATTTCTAAAAACTTGTAATACAGTTTAAAAAAAAAAAAAATTCTCAATGTAATCAATCAACTGGGGAAGTATCTTCAGCCTCCGGACCAAAAATACTGAAGAAAGAAAGAACAACTTACAACAGCCGATGGGTGTTTAATGTGTTTTTACATAATTTCTGCGATTTATGTATTTTGATTCAAAATTATCAAAATTCATTTACATTTGTAGCCGTTTTAAATGTATTTAGGCTTAAATGAAGGCTGTAACATATAATTTATTATAAATATACCTCAATATTATTTTGAAACGAACTCAAAAAAAAAAAAAAAACTGAACACATTTACATTTATATTATCTATTTAACAGTGTCATGAGCTCATTTTAGGTGCTTTTGAATAAAGTTTACTGTGACAGTGTTCGAACCCTTATGAAAATTAACCACCATGGTTTTATTATGATAAAACTGTAGTAACCATGGGTTTTTGGAGTATTGCTTACCATTTGTATAACTACAGTTTTACAGCAAATACCATGGTCAAACTATTCTTAGTGTAGCAAAGCCATGGTTCATTTGTGGTTATCGTGGTTTAACTATAGAAACCATGTTTTTTTTTTGGTTTTTTTTTTTGGTTTTATTTGTAGTAAAACCATGCTTCATGGTTCAACTTTATTCAAAGCACCTATTTACTATTTATACTATTTTCATAACTATTTTCAAGTCCAATTTATTTACCTCAGAAAAGCCTGTCAGTTGTGACTAGAAAAGTGCGCCAAAAATGTGCCGTCCTCTCAGTCAGAATATCTGCTGTCGTAACTCTAATGTTGTTTTCATGACTTTTAAAAAGTCATTAATTTATTTTAAAATACTAAGTGTCTCACCTTAGCACATCGACTGGTCCTGTCAGACGCAGTTTTATCGCTCTCCTCAGCAGAGTCGCTTGTTTTTCTCAGTCCAGGCCAGCAGAGGGCGCTCTGCAGCTCTTCAAAACACTGAAGTAAGAAAATTAAAGGGATAGTTCACCCAAAAATGAAAATTTGATGTTTATCTGCTTACCCCCAGGGCATCCAAGATGTAGGTGACTTTGTTTCTTCAGTAGAACACAAACGAAGATTTTTAACTCAAACCGTTGCAGTCTGTCAGTCATATAATGGCAGTCAATGGGCTCCATGGCTTTGAGAGTCAAAAAAACATACACAGACAAAACCAAATCAACCCCTGCGGCTCGTGACGATACATTGAGGTCTAAAGACACGAAACAATCGGTCTGTGCAAGAAACTGAACAGTATTTATATAGTTTTTTTTTTTTACCTCTGATACACTGCAATGTCCAAACTGTCCTGAGCGTGTTCACAACAGCCGGCGTGTGACGCGTCGTCTTCTTCTTGCTTTACGGCGGATTATAAGTGCATTACCGCCACCTATCTCTCAAATGGACCATTGACACTCCTAATTGAGATTGTAGATAGAGTGTTAATGGTCCATTTGAGAGAGAGGTGTTTGGTGTTGTTGTTTTTTTGACTCTCAAAGCCGTGAAGCCCATTGACTGCCATTATATGACTGACAGACTGCAACGGTTTGAGTTAAAAATCTTTGTTTGTGTTCTACTGAAGAAACAAAGTCACCTACATCTTGGATGCCCTGGAGGTAAGCAGATAAACATCAAATTTTCATTTTTGGGTGAACTATCACTTTAACTTCATTACAGTCTGTGGGTATTTTATTTTATTTATTTATTGTTTTCATAATTAATGCTATTTATATTTATTTAGATTCATGCGATTTACACTCGTACTTCCCTGTTTGTTTTTCTCTATTTTTTGTGTTAACTGCCACATTTCTCACTGTTTTGAAATGTACTCTGTAAAATTCAAGCAGAAATATGTAGATATTGTTTCATTTTTGATATGTGAGTTTATAAAATTCAGTGGCAGAATATAAATGTGTTAAACGACGGATATAACGATATGTAACCTATTATACATATAATAGACCTTATAATATTCTTCAATTAAAATTTAACAATGCACAAATGTATAAACTCTTAAGTAACTAAAATCTTAATTTCTTTAACAAGACTGCATGTTTATAATTGTATGTAAATCTTTTTGAGAAGAAAATTGTCAGCAATTTACTAGAATTGGTATTCTAGAACTACTAAAACATGAATGTGTTAAATGAAGGATAGAATAGGCCTGAATTATATAAACTAGTATAATACGTGGGAATATTCTTTAAGAAAATTTAACTAAATGCAAAAAACAAACAAACAACCCCACACATTTGTATTTATATCATCTCATATGTCTCTGTTTTCTTTATTTAACAGAGTTGCTCGTTTATAATCATATGTAAATATTGTAAAACTAAGTATGTAGAATATATTATATTTACATTTAGTCATTTTGCAGAATATATTATATTACCTGGTAATATTCTTTTGGAAAGCTGAATTAAAAATAAATAAATAACTATGTATGTATGTATGTATGTGTATGTATGTATGTTATACAACATTTTATAAATATAATACTTCATAATATTCTGTTTTTTAAAAAAAAAAAAAAAAAAAAAAAACCCTAAACATTTATGTTTACATAATCTCAGAAGTTGTTTTCTTTATTTAACAGAGCTAATAAAAAAAACTAGCAAATATTGTAAAATTAACTATACTGTAGAATATATTACCTGATAATGTTCTTTTGGGAAACACACACACACACACAAATAAAACCTAAACACATAGATATCATCTCAGAAGTATTTTTCTTTATTTAACAGAGAAGCCATACAGATGCTCATGGTGCAGGAAGAGTTTCAGCTGAAGATGCATGAACGCATCCGTTACCGGAGAGAAACCCTTCAGCTTCAGAGACTCAAGGAATCTGCTGAGACACATGAAGAAGAGCTGCACTGAGTATTCAACCAGAGTCTTCAGATCCTGAATTATATCTGCTTATGTTGTATATGATGAGAAATGTCATGTATATAAAGAAATTTCATTTTATCTCTTTAGTGAAGTGTAAATAAGTAATAGGCCTTCTCAGATTACTTTACTTGAAGCTTTTGATGAATGGATGGAATTTTAATGTGTGCAGGATGTGTCTTAATGTCAATTTATGGATTTTAATTAATTTAAATACTTTTTAATAATGCTGTAAAGTAATTCAAAGAAGTACAAATAAATCACTGCATAATTATTATGATCATTTACATATATATACAGTACAAATGTCTTAGGCCATTAGTATTTTCACCAATAAAAAATGGTTTTAAGTCAGTTATTTCTATCTTTTGCTGTAGTGTGTCAGTAGGAAATATCAGTTTACATTTCCAAACATTCATTTTGCCATTAATTCTAATAATCCAGTAAAAAAGAAGTAAAAATTCTTAGAAAAGTGGGTGTTTACTCTTACAATTAAAGAGAAGATCCTAGTAAAGATGAAAGTTATTCACAAAGCATTTTAACCCATAAAAGAGCTCTTAAGATCAAAAAGTGTTAGGAGTAGTGAGGAGGACATTTAAGAGGCTTAAGAGTTTCTTTAGCAGAGATGAAAATGTCTGAAAGATGAAGAGAGAGAAGAAATGTGTTGCTGACAATGGATGAACAGTGACTTAATAAGATGCTACAGATTACAGTTTGTGACTGATCTTATTAGAGACACAACAACAGATAGATAGATAGATAGATAGAGATTTATATAAGGTTTGTGTCACAGCTGCCCTAAACTACCAGTATTGATGATTACCAATGATTTTTTTATGTTTCTGTAATGGTTAATCCATCAGTATGTGTAAGCTCTTCAGTCACAGTAGTGTTTCCGATGCTAAAATATAGTTATTGTTGGGATTTAATGGATTCAAAGACAGATCGCACAAAAGTTTCATCAAAAGCTAGTCTTTGGGAACAGCTAGAAACTTTGTCAATAACAACAGAGACTGTGGAAAAGTACCTAAAAACAATGCCAGCAAGAAAGCAAGCTGTTATCAAGGCCAAAGGAGGCCATACAAAATAAAAATAAAATATATAAGGGTTTTTGTTGTTGTTGTTGTTATGTGTGAACGTGTTATGTTTGTTATTTGCCCAATAAATGACAATACAACTTTTACTTTTAAAAAACTTTTTGACAGATTCCTAAAATATTTGTTTTCTCTCTTTATTATGACAGGTGGTCTAATTAATTAATTAATTAATAAAGCACTGTGTGTTTCCTCTCTCAGGTCCTGAATCACTCTTAAAGGGTTAATTCACCTTCAGTTGCTGCTCCCCATTGACTTCCAGAATATGGAAGAAAAAAAAAACACTATGCAAGTCAATGGGGACCAGCAACTGATGGTGAACTAACCCTTTAAGCTTCCTAGTTAGAAATTTTTAAGCTAAATTAGGAGCTCTCTGTGAGAATTCATAGAAGCTTTAAGAATACGAGCCCTGATCTCACCATCATCCAGTCTGTCTATCAGAAAAAACTGAGACAGACTGAATCCAGAAGAACTGTGGCAACGTCTAAATACACTGATGAGCTATTACATTATGATCAGAAGTTTCAAACTCTCACTGATGCTCCAGAAGGAAAAACAATACATTAAGACCAGGGGGTGAAAACTTTTGAACAGAATGAAGATGTGTACATTTTTCTTATTTTGCCTAAATATCTTTTTATTTATTTATTTATTTAGTACTGCCCTTCAGAGGCTACAGAAGATACGTTTCCCAGAAGACAAAATAAGTTCAATTTACCCTGATCTTCAAATTGAAAAAGTTTTCACCCCCCGGCTCTTAATGCATGGTTTTTTCTTCTGGAGCATCAGTGAGCGTTTCAACCTTCTGTAATAGTTGCACATGAGTCAGTTGTCCTCAGTGTGAAAAGATGGATCTCAAAATCATACAGTCATTGTTGGAAAGGGTTCAAATACACAAAAATGCTGGAAAACCACAGAATTTATGGGATTTTTCTGAAGAACAGCAGGCAGTTTAACTGTTCAGGACAAATTGTAATCTCAAAGATTTTTACATCACAAGATGATTTTGGTTTTCAGCAGTTGTATTTGCTTGGTAACAGTTGTGAAATTTACGCTGGTCAGACAAAGACAGATCATAAAGAGGAATGCAACAAAGATTATTCAGAAATCTTTATTCAGTTATTTTATCACTTTATCTCATGCTTCCTGCACTTTCTGTATCTGCATCTCTTGTAATATATATATATATATATATAAGAGATAACATGCCAAGGTGTTAACTCCTTTGAATATCACACCAAAACCTGGCACGTCCTGACAGAGAGAGATAGTGAAAGACTGGATCTTAAACATTTGATTTACTTTTCACATGATGTATTACACTGATACAATTATCATTCAGCCATAAAATTTAGAATGCTGAAATGGGACACTATACCAACCGCTGAGGTTTAATACCCTTTGACTGGTGAACTTCCAGCACAGCGTCAAACTGCTATCAAACCAATCTCAGACCTACTGTATGCAAGAGACATATCTTCAGCTGTGCTACGTTTGTACTCCATAACTGTCAATTCATATTTCATGTGACAGGCACATTGCAATTAATCATGGTCAGGTCATTTCACTGACATTTTATTCACAAAGTATTCAGAAAACTTTAATAAATCTTATACAGCAACTGTAACAACTGACTTCTTTTGAATGCTTTAATTCTGACATAAAACCAGAACAACAACATGAACATTTAACAATACATAAAGCTTTACATCTTGAACATGTATAAAGTTATGGAGTCCTGTTATAAAAAATAAAAAAAAAAGTAGTAATAATCCATGACTTAAAAATCTGTTGAAGCTGTCAAAAAGAATAGGTTGCAACATGACTGTTTTGAAAGAGTTAAAGTTCCAAATGAAACTTCTGGAGTGACATCAGCTCATAACTTGTGGCAGGAGATGAACACAGTTGTACATCTGTGGATTGTGTTTTGCATTTGTGAAACGTATTTTATGAATATAAATTCTTATTTTGTGCATGTGAATTGGTTTTTGTGAATATATAGATTTTTTTTCCATGCACGTGAATTATTTTTCATGCATGTGAATTGGGTTACGCATGTGTGCATCGCGTCTTTTGCGTGAATTATTATTGAGATCATTTTGGCTCCATAATTTTCTTAATATTTTGATTTTTTTGCACCCCCAGATTCCAGATTTTCAAATAGTTGTATCTCAGCCAAGTATTGTCCTATCCTAACAAACCATACATCAATGGAAAGATGATTTATTCGGCTTTCAGATGATGCACAAATCTCAATTTCACAAAATTTACCCTTGACTGGTTTTGTGGTCCAGGGTCACATATATATATATATATATATATATATATATATATATATATATATATATATATATAAACATGCATTTTAAAGAAAATAAAGTAACCACTGACATTAAATGACATTAGTGTTGTGTGTTAAACGTGGAACACACAATTATACATTATTTATTCACCACACATACTTTTTTTTCATTTCAAATTTGCACATATCATAACTGTACATACATAATTGTCTATATTATATATTGTTTTTACTATTTTGTACATTGCCTATTTATATATTGTTCTTTTATTATCTGTGTCCTGTCCTGTTGCTGTCTTTCTGTTGCACTGTAGAGCTTCTGTCACTAAAACATTCCTCGTATGTGTAAACATACCTGGCCAATAAAGCTCATTCTGATTCTGATTCTGATTATTAAATGTCAAGATAGTTGAGTACATGAAATACTGTGGAGAAAAGTGCACTTAAGTGTAATGATTGAGTACTTGACATCTTAAAAGTACATTTAAGTAATTCAATATAAGATTAATTAAAAGGGTACTTTAAGGGAATGGACTTTATATTATGTAATTAAAAAAAAAAAAGTAAAATCATATAAATTATTATAAGTTCATTATAAAAACGAAAACGTGCACTTTTAAATATCAAGCTCGCAGAGAGACTGTCACAGAGTTTTAGTTAGAGCCAGAATATTAAGGTTGAGGTTAGCTGCGTTTGTTTCTCTTTAAAAGCGGCTGCGCTTCATGATCTGACGTCACGCGCAGCTGAGAGCAATGAAGCGCAATTGAGTTCAATCCGCCGCTAAACGCGACAACAACCGCAAACCTCACGCAAATCACGTCTTCTGGGCGGATCACGCACGTGCGTGTGCGCGGGTTTGTCTCTGACGCGTTTCAGTGGAGTTCTCTGAGTTTGTGCTTCTAGCGGTTGTTTGGCCGCAGCGATGATCACCTCCAGCCCGATGGAGAGCCGCTCCTCCTCCAGGCGCAGCGGCGCGTCTCCCTCTGGCGTCAGCCCCACGCGTCTGACGCGTCTGCAGGAGAAAGAGGAGCTGCGGCAGCTCAACGACCGCCTGGCCAACTACATCGAGCGGGCGCGGCAGCTGGAGAGCGACAAGAGCTCCCTGCAGCTGCTGCTGGAGGAGAAGGAGGAGCTGACGCGCGGGGAGCGCGCGAGCGTGCGGCGCCTCTACGAAACGGAGCTCGCGGACGCGCGCAAGACGCTGGACGCCACCGCGAGCGAGCGCGCCAAAATTCAGATCGAGCTGACGCGGCTGCAGGAGGAGCACCGCAAACTCACAGCCAGGTCAGCACTTATCATCTTTAACCTTAATTATTATCTTTACAACACTGTTATACATGAGTAAGAAACGAGTGATCCGCAAACTAGCTTTTATTAAACGGTTTTCTCGACTTTCACCTGATTACCAGCTAACCGGGATTTTTCTGACCGCGGTTTTATTAATTGTAATAATATTATTACTTTCATTTAATTAGCAGTTGGTGTAAAACTAGTTTTCACAGACTTGCTATTTTTGACTGCTATTATTATTATTATTATTATTATTATTAATATATATATATATATATATATACATACATACATACATATACACACCATTTCTGTCCCCAGGACATTATAGGTACAAACATGCAGAAAAATTAACTACAAAATACATTTTATTATTAAGCAAAGTGTCCTGAACATTAATCTAACTACAAATTTAAAATATATAATTTAAAAATATATATTAAAAACTACCTAAAACACTGAAAATATAGCATTTGTACATGTCCCCAGTGTCTAACGCTACATTTTAACATTAAATATAATGTTTAAAATCCTTCAGAAATCATTTTTGTTTTGCATTTTTGTGTACCTCCATATCCCATCTGTGCTTTAAATACATTTATTTCAAAATTTATAATATTTTGGATAAAATACACATTTTAGTCGTGTCCCCTGGTTTTTTCAGTCAGTTCTGTTACCCTGACACATTCCCTCTAAAAAACTGGGAAAATTCCACAAGATACATTTTCAACATAATATTGCAACATCTGGATCTTCTGAAGGCAATGAAATGATCGAAAGCATGTGGTCTTATTTTCTTTTCTGTATAGTTGATGATATTGTAACGGTGGCTGGTAGCGTGATTATAAATATACTGTCCTGTTACCTAAATTATTTCTTAGGTGTTTTTTTAAAAATACAAATCTTTGTAAATCACTATAATTTGCTGAGTATGCTCATAATTTTATCATGTACTCCATGTGGCTAGATTATATGTATTTGCTAATTTTATCCTAAAATCTCAATCCTGTTACTTTCAGTCCTGTTACTCATAAACTCATATATCCTATATTTGTATATAACTGAGTAAAAGTAACAGGAGTGAGTAGTGTCATCAGATTTATTAATGTAAATATTAGGCTACATCCATCTTAATCTAGATAAATTTGAAAATGCATCTTTTTCTCAATGTTTTGGCCTTCTATCCACACTGAGACGATGCTTTTGTCCAGAGAAAACCTATGGTTGTTCCTGCATTGTTTTATATTACTTTCCTGCAAGTATGACAGAAAATGTATGATTTCTGTCCTGTGGCAATTATGTATTAGACTCTCATATAGAATGGCGTTTGATTGTGAGCTGCGCTATAAGAAAACAATATTCACAGAAAAACTGAAAATATATTAAGTTTATTATTTTTAATATTAATTTTAATTTTAATTTAATATCTATTATTTTTTTTAGTTATTTATATCTTATTATATAACTTGTTCTCTACCCCTAAACAATAGAAACATGATTTGGCCTTTTTTAGCAGTGAGGTCAGCTCACTATAGTCAATGTTCAACACTTTCACTATATCAGTGCAGGCATTAATACCTCAACCTGTATACTAATATAATGGATACTCATTCCTGTTACTAAATAGTTTTTTCTGTAAAAAATAAAGTTAAACCACTGTTTTTAAAGTTAAATTTGGTCCATAATTTATCCTATTGTTTAATAAATTGCATCATAGAAAACTGATAAGCTTGATGGTTTGTGAAAAAAAAAAAAAAAAAAAAAAAAAAAAAAAAGGTTTGTGTACTTTAGAAAAATACACTTTTTATGATTAAAAAATAATGTTTTTTGACCACGAAACCAACAATTTCTTTAAAATAAACACCTGCCTGAGAGGGAAATGAAGGAATTTGTTGACAATTTTAAACATGCTTTTTAAAAGACATTAGAGTTTTGGTAACAGGACTGAGAAAAATGCATCCATCTTCCACTTAAAAATTGTGTAAAAAAATTAAATAGTTACCTGAGATGGACCAATACAGATTTTGAATAGTTAAATGTGTATTACTAGATTCAGTCTTTAAAAAAGATAGATTATTATTTTTTATATATATATATATATATATATATATATATATATATATATATATATATATATATATAATTTGAGTTTTGGAAGCAAATGTCAACCATTCAGTGGAATGACCCACTACTACATTCATCTAATTACTAGTTCGTTTAAAGCTAGTTTTTACAGACTTACTATTTTGACAGTCATTTAAAAAAAAAATTCTTTTTGTTAAATTTATTGCATTTATTATATGGTGTAAGTATTATTTGTATATAATTATAATTATTAAAGATAAATACTACTGCTAATAATTATAATATTTATTATTGGTAAAAATATAGAATTTCTTCTCCTTCGTCTTATTATTTTCAGTTAATGACTGCTTTTTTGTTTATTATATTTACTGATTAATAATATCATTACTACTACTACTACTACTACTACTAGAACAACTTTTACCTAAGTACTTGGTTTAAAACTAGTTTTTTTTTATAGACTTCACTGTAGTTCTGTTATATTTTTACAGATTTTTTTTGTCTGCATTATTACTACTGTTTATTATTATTATTATTATAATTATTATATTTTTACATTTTTTATACATGTATAAATTTTTGTTTTAATCAAAAGTAACTTATACAACATGTGATTCACCTTAAGGAGAAAATAACACAAATAAGACGCAGTGAAAGCATAGAATGTTTTTACTGTTTATTATTATTATTTATTATATTACTTTTTACTAATTGACTGTCTGGTGTTTAATATTGGGGCCTCTGATAAAATTAGTGATAGACTGATATCTCATATACAGACATGCTTGTCAAAAGATTTTCCTTTTGCATTTGTTTCATTTTATTGTGAATCTGGTAAATTATGTATAAAAGTGTTTCTTCGCTGTCAGTGCACCATCATGAATATAATAATTGTTGGCTGTTGTCTCAGGAATAATAAGAGTGAGAGTGAACTGAGCACGGCTGTGGGACACTGGAGGAATCTTGAAGCCGCTCTGAACTCTAAAGAAGCCGATTATGCCAATTTACTGGCCACCAACCGCAGGCTGGAGAATGAGATTTCTGACCTCAAGAGTCAAGTGGCGAATGTGAGTCCAGAACAAACCCAAAAACACATGAAACCTCACAGGCTGAAGGTGTTTGTACTAACTAGTTGTTTACTCCATTACTAGTAGTCAGTCAGTGCTTCAGACCTGTATCAGTAATCATGGATCACATGACTTCAGTTAGTCTGCATTGTTTCAGTACCATTGTGATGCTATTAGAATTTTTATGAATATACTGTGAATTTTATTAATCATCTTGTGAATTAGCTTTTATTTTTGTGTTTGTCTTTTTTTTTAATATTTATATAAAGTTTTATTTCAGTTTTAATTTATTTTAGTACATCAAATTATACTAAATGAGATGTTTTCTTGGCAACTAGATAAAATAAAATTTTTATATTTATTGCAGTTAAAGTTTTTTTTAAGTAATAAATGTTGTTTATGGTTTTAGTTCTGTGAAAATAAATTTAATATTTTTGTTTTGTAATGTTTAAATATTTTGTCTCTTAATTTTTAGCTTTAGTTTTAGTCATTTTGTGTTTTTGTTAGTTTTGTTTCTATTTTATATGTATTTATATATTATGTATTTTATATAACTATGTCAGTTTTAGTTTGTTAGTGATAACCATGGAACTAAATTGAAACATTATTTTTATATTTTGTTTTTATATTTTGTCTTTTAGTTTTAGTAATTTTTCACTTTTTTTTTAAATAGTTGGTAATTTTTATTTCAGTTTTAGTTTGTTGTTTTTGTACATTACCCTATATGAAAAAGAAATGTTGACTTGTCAATTAGATAAATTATTTAATTTTTTTTTTATTTCAATTAAAGTTTCGTTTCAAGTAACAAATGTTTTGTATGGTTTTATTTTAATAGTAATCTTTATTTTTATATTTATATTTTTGCATATTTTAAATATTGTCTTTTCATTTTAACTTATGGTAATTTTGTGTGTTTATCCCTTTTTATTTTTTTAATCATGTAATCATTTAATCATGTACATCAGTCCACGTTATGCTCATTTATGTCACTAAACGTTGATTGATAGAAACCAGTTTTACAGGTCCTGTCCAGCTTGAGTTCTTATAGTATGCGATAATGTCCAAACCTTTAACCCAGTGACGGAAAGTAAACTCTTCTTCTGCCTCACAGCTGGAGTCGGCGCTGCAGAACGTCAAAACGCAGCTGAACTCAGAGATGCTGCGGCGCGTGGACGCTGAAAACCAGCTTCAGACGCTTCAGGAGCAGCTGGACTTCCAGAAGCATCTCAGCGAACAGGTTCTGCTGTGTTCTGCATGTTTGATCAGACAGGGTTCATTAACACAGTGTTTTGATTGCGTTTGCGCAGGAGGTGCATGAGATGCGCAGTCGTCACGAGAGTCGACTGATGGAGCTGGACGGCGGCAGACAGAAGGAGTTTGAGGGAAAATTAGCCGAAGCCATGAAGCAGCTCCGAGAAGAACATGAAGCTCAAATCCAGCAGTACAAAGAGCAGCTGGAGAAAACCTTCGCCGCTAAGGTACAGCCATCTGCTTTTGTTCTTACCAGACAGTTTTGCTCAGAAGCACTCACTATTATTTTTATCTTTATTTATAATATAAAAAAAAAATTCCCACCGAGGTCAGCTTATGTGTATTTTTTTTGTATTTGTAATTTTATTATATATAAAATTACAGCTAATATCTATTAATATCTATTATTATTATTATTATTATTATTATTATTATTATTATTACTATTTTTTTTTTTATTATTTTATATATAATATACACACACACACACACACACACATATATACATACATACACACATACACACACACACACACACACACACCAGTTCTTTCTGGTTCTTGAATCTGATTGGCTGATAGGAGTGCGATATTAGAGTCCAGCAGAGCTCCTCCAATCATTTCACCGTTTGTATCACTCCGCTTGTCGAAGTTGCTGTATTTCTCACAGCAAGTGTCATGGCGGACGCCCAAATCCACTATAATTTTAAAAATAATACTGTTTTGTGTCATGAAATACAGTTTTAAGAGTTTTTAAGGTGAGAATGTACTTGTTTGGACTTCAAATATGCGGTTTGTTAATAAAGATAAAGTCTATTTGAAAATTTGCTTCAATGTTTTCGGGGACAGGAGCTCCAGCGGTTCAGCGGCAGTTCAGTGCTCATTACACCCGCCGAGAGAAGCCTCACCGCGGCCAGATCCTCTGGAATTTACCGTTGGCTCTGATGTCTCTATAGTGGTTAAACACAAGATATATTTCATTTTGGGTAAATCTAACGGGCAGTCTTTGGTCTCATTAATCTATTATTTATTCCAGAGTAAGTAGTTTTGGCAAAATCTCATCGTGTTTATTTAAATTCAATGCTGTATATCGTGCTGTCTTTGTACGGTTGACTGAATTGCCTAGCAACTTTTATGATGGCTGTTGTTATTCAATATGATTATTCAATAAATAATATTTTATATAAATAATAGTATTTAATAAGTGTTTAGTACTGAGACATGGTGCGTATGTTTGTGATGGTGATTTTAGTTACATTGTTTCACCATTAGATGGCAACAAGACTGTTTTATGAGTCAGCACTGCAGTAAAGACTTTTTCTTTGAAAAATAAATGCTATTGTAAACGGAAGTTATTTTTACTTTCAACAACAGCTTGACGCAGCTAACAAATGCACTGAGCAGCACTGTCATCAGAAATTACCCTTAACATATGAAAGGATATTGACGTTACAACAAAGCTTTCCCCAGTGGACATTCAAACTTATGTTTTAGTGTGTAGCAGACTTGAGATGCTGAATCAGATCCAGGTAATTACACTCGCTCAGTCCATTTCTCTCTCATAATACAGCAAGCTTTTACTACAGTAATACAATAAGCTTTTAATGAAGCAACGTTCCTTCGTTACTAATTCTAAAGTGACGTTTTGGAATTAGTAACGGAGGCTTGGGCTCAGCTGTTAAACTGTCAACTTTAGATTTGAATCCGTGGCGGAAGGAAGTAGTTCTGCACAAAAGAGGGCTTTTAAAGACACTCTGTTGTTGTTTCTAATTTATTTACACACTCGTGTCATCGAACTGTTGTATAAATGCAATATCACTCTTGTAGACGTGAGATATGGCTGTATATCGGCACGCTGTCATTACCTACGGCTGAATCACAGCCGTGCCGATATACAGCCATATCGCTCGTCTACAAGTGTGATATTGCATTTATACAACAGTTCTTTCTGGTTCTTGAATTTTAAAAATAATACTGTTTTGTGTCACGGAATACAGTTTTAAGAGTTCTAAGGCGAGAATCTACTTGTTTGGACTTCAAATATGCGGTTTGTTAATAAAGAGAATTTGTATTTGAAAATTTGCTTCGATTGTTTTTGGAGACAGGATCTTCAGCGGTTCAGCAGCCGTTCAGTGCTCATTACACCCGCCGAGAGAAGCCTCACCGCGGCCAGATCTTCTGGAATTAACCGCTGGCTCTGATGTCTCCTATAGTGGTTAAACACGAGATATAATTTGTTTTGGGTAAATCTAACGGCCAGTCTTTGGTTTCATTAATCTATTATTTGTTCCAGAGCAAAATCTCATCTTTATGTAATTTAGTATTAGGAAACTGTGTGTGTGTGTTTGTGACGGTGATTTTAGTTACCAGCAAACACAGAACGTACCCCTAACATTAGTTTTTGGTTCCCGTTTGGTTTTTTTGGGAACCAAATACTAACGTTAGGGGAACGTTCTTTTTAGGTTATATTTTTTTTTGTAGCCATAAAATAACGTTCCCAGAACATTGCATGGTGGTTGTTTTTAAAATAACCTAAAAATAACTTATCGTTAACGTTCCCTAATGGTTATTTTATAGGTTAGTTTTTTGTAACCATAAAATAATGTGCCCAGAACGTTGCAGGGTGGTTGTTTTTAAAATAACCTAAAATTAACTTATACAGAACGTTCCCTAATGGTTATTCTCAGGTTATTTTTATAACCCTGTAAAACTATCTTTCCAATAAAAACATTGCAGATGTTTTTGTGTAATGACCTATACAGAGCCCTGAAATTCGTTTAATGCAGCATTTATTAAAATACAGAAATTAAATCAATCAAAACACGTTTTAAATTATAATACTAAGCCAGGGTTAAGCATAGAGTGATAACAGAAATCATAAATTTGTGGGTTTGTTTCATCTTCATTTACTGTGCACCTCCACAGAGAGCCACGAGCTCGCGGAATTTAAAAATTAACGGTCATTTCGTTTTACTGGCTGACTGACTAGCTCGTTTATCGATCTCTTTATTGAATGAATGATTAATTTAAATATAGTTATGAGAGTAAATATGATTTCGGAGGGATTTGACTTGTGTAACTGAAGAGAACATGATGTTAAAGGTATACTCCACCCCAAAATGAAAATTTTGTAATCACTTACCCCCATGTCGTTCCAAACCCGTAAAAGCTTCGTTCGTCTTCGGAACACAATTTAAGATATTTTGGATGAAAACCGAGAGGCTTGTGACTGTCCCATTGACTGCCAAGTAAATTACACTGTCAAGGCACAGAAAAGTATAAAATCAGTAACGCATGGATATGTATTGTACATTTATTTACGGTTTGATTTGAACGGAAACCGCGTATCCATGCGTTACTGATGACAGAGAGCACTTTGCGTCCATCAGATGCTCTCCAAAATGGCGCTAAGCTGACACAGAGAGACAGAGAGGAGACGAATTGTTGAATAAATGTCGTTATTTTTATTTTCTTTGCGTACAAAAAGTATTCTCGTCGCTTCATAAAATTCAGATTGAACCAGTGATGGCAGATGGACTATTTTGACGATGTTGTTTTTTTTTTTTGTTTTTTTTTATACTTTTCTGTGCCTTGACAGTGTAATTTACTTTGCAGTCAATGGGACAGTCACAAGCCTCTCGGTTTTCATCCAAAATATCTTAATTTGTGTTCCGAAGACAAACAAAGCTTTTACGGGTTTGGAACGACATGGGGTAAGTGATTAATGACAAAATTTTAATTTTGGGGTGGAGTATCCCTTTAAGTGAGAAGTTCTTGTTTACGACTCAAAAGAAGAATGTCCCGCTGTACAAACTGTACACTTCAGTGATAAGAAATGAATATACTGAGATCCTACTTGAAGTCAAGTAATTTTTTTTTTTTTAATATTTGTGAATAAATATCATTTTATAAACCATATATTGTGTTAAAGTAATTTTTATTTGGCGCTGAAGAAATGAAAAATCTCTGTACCCCGTAATGGACAGATTTAATCTTATTTAATCTTACATATGACAGTTGATGTGCTCAGATTATTTTTATTAATTAAACAATGGATAATTTTTTTTTTTTTTTTTTTTTTTTTTTTTAAATGCTGATTAGGTGTTCATACAGATAATTTCCATGCCGCTTATACTGTACTGGGTCGTGACTGTGCTGAATGATTACTGACATACAGCGGAGTGATCATATTGGAGTAAAGAAGTTAGGGAAACATTATAATATTGTTAAGGGAACATTAAAATAATGTCATAGTAATGTTATACAAACCAAAAACTAACATTCTATTTCTGTTAAGAAAACTTTCCTGGCTAACCAAAAACAAACCTTGACGAAATAACATTCTGGGAACATTATAATAACGTGAGGGGAACGTTAGAATAACGTTCTAAAAACCAAAAACAAACTTTCTGGGAACCAAAACTAATGTTCTGGGAATGTTAATAGAACTTTCCTGGCTAACCAATAGCAAACCATTTAAAAAAAAAAAAAAAAAAACATTCTGGGGACCAAAAATTGTTAGCTTGGTTTATACTAGTTTATACTAGTTCTAAAGTGACGTTTGGAATTAGTAATGGAGGCTTGGGCTCAGCTGTTAAACTATCAACTTTACATTTAAATCTGTGGTCGAAGGAATTAGTTCTGCACAAAAGATTGCTTTTAAAGACACTCCGTTGTTGTTCCTAATTTATTTACACACTTGTGCCGTCGAACTGTTGTATAAACGTATTATCACACTTGTAGATGTGAGATATGGCTGTATGTCGGCATGCTATCATTACCTAGGGTTGAATCACAGCCATGCCGATATACAGCCATATCGCACGTCTATGAGTGTGATAGATAGATAGATAGATAGATAGATAGATATAAATTGTGATTTTTTTTTTTTTTTTTTTTAAATTTATTACTATATATCATTATTTGCATTATAAAAATGTATATATTTATCTAATATTATCTTCTTTATTAGCATTATAAAATGTATATACTATTATTTATATTATTAAAATATAAAAAAAATAGTATGCACACTTGTAACACATGCTGTCAGTCAGTACTACCAATACATTTCTTACTTGCTTTCTGTCCATCTGGCCGTTTTTCATGTGTGACTGTTATATAGTATTTGACAAGCAAGAGAGCAGCATTGAACATCAGCCAGTGAAACTGCTGAACAGACTGCGAGAGCAGGACATTAGGGCTGAATGCAGAAATAAAAACCAGCTTTGCTCCTTTCCTTGGCAGAATAGAAAAGACAAGCTGCCCAAAATCTCCCCAAATTCCTCAGCTTCCTCCAAATGCTGGAGCTTTTAAAGCGGATGTGTTAGTATTCAGGTATGAGACTATAAACCTCATGCTCAGCAGATTCTCCTGAAAACTGACTGTAGGAAAGGGCAGTTTATGCTTATTTCTTTGCAGTTTTATACATTTTCTGATGCGTTTTGTAGTGCAGCAGCAATGCACAAATTCAGTTTTGACCCAAAAGCAGTTCATATTTTCTAAAATTTCCATGGTTCCCTTTCAAAAGGGAACTCTCACTGTGTCCCCTAGAGGGCGCTATGGGGGAACGCCTTCAGCATGACCGGTGTCTGAAGCATGAGTTTAAACACGACAATGAACTTGACATTGTCAGGCGGCAGCCCATGATGCCATAACTGGTACGGCCGAAAGTATAAAAGGGCAACTGTGAATTACGTCAGCCTCTTTCTTGTCTTCAGGAGGCCGTCTGTTTGTACATGAGTTGGGAGCAAGCGCGTTTAGCTCCTGAGGGAGTGGAATACGCACATTGAAAGGGATTTCTCAATGAAGCTCTGTTTGCGATGTCCCTATTCTCGAGGGTTGTGGGACGCGCTTTTGGGTGGAATGTTTATAGCGAATCTTTTGCAATGCATTCACCTCTGGATCTAGCGCTCTCTCTTGGGGTCCGGAAGCCCGCGCTGCGGTCTCTTCCCCCTCCGAGTGAGAGCTCGTAGCTGTAGCTATCTTTCTCCGAGGAGGTTGATATTGTTAGCATTAATACTGCATTTTATGAGTGTTTGTTTGGGAGCGGAGCACGCACAGTCAGCTCTCGTGGGAGTTGGCTGTGTTCATTCATAAAATGCGATGTTTACAAGAGTGCACTATTTGAATATTTACCTCTGCTTCCATTGGTGTTTCTTCTCACGGGAAGAAGCTCTTATGCAATATAGAATCGAGCGGCTCGAATCGCTGCCTTGACAACGCGTGTGTTATGGGTCTGAAACAAAATTAATGCACTTGCAAGCTGTTATTCACGATTCTTTTAAATTGCATATATTTTCATAATTTTCAGCTTAACATCCAGACTGTGTTTCACTTGTTTGGTTGTTTAGCTGCATTTAATTCTGAGGAATTAAATGTGTAGTCATCTGGCTTTGAGAAGCTAAGATGTCTATATTAATCGAGCAGAGGGACTGGAGCTCCGCTCCTAGAACTTCGCCATTTAGTGCGAGCGTCGGCAGGCCTCCTCTCGGTACAGAGAGTTATCTATTGAGGCCTCCGTTCATGAGAGCTCCGCTAGGACAGTATCTGTGTTCTGTGAGTATCTGTGAGTTATAGGCTCTATGTGAGCCTCCTTGCAAGATGTCTTGAGCGTGGGGTGTAGTTAGGCCTCCTCATCATGTTGAGGTGTCCGCTCCTAGAGCTGGGCTAGGCGGTAGGGTAGTATGCTAGGTTGTTAGGCTCTCTGAGAGTCCCCTTGGCTACTGACGTTATATGGAGTGTTGCTAGGCCACCTCTCACTTTGAGAGGTGTCGTATTTAGGCCTCCACTCTGCAGAGCTTCGCGGGCCAGTTAGCTAAACTGAGTGTTAGGCTCTCTGTGAGCCTCTTTGGATGCTGACCTGGATAAGAATGTAGTTAGGCTTCCTTTCTCCTGTTAGGCCTCCGCTCCTGAGAAGCTCTGGTCTATGGTTGCGTTGCTGGTGCAGGTGCGAGGACTCTTTGAGTCTTGTCTTGGCTCAGCCAATAAGGCACTCATCCCTTCAGCATGGCGGCGTGGGTATACTGTTCCCCATAACGCCCTCTAGGGGACGCAGCGCGAGTTCCCTTTCGAAAGGGAATGTCTCAGGTTACGCATGTAACCATGGTTCCCTGAGAATAGGGAACGAGACGCTGCGTCCCTTTGCCATGCTTCAGGCATTTCTGCATACGTCTCCTTCAGACAAGAAGTGAATGACTTAATCAGGGTTTCTGCGGGGTCTTAAGTCTTAAGTCTTAAATTTAGTTGTATCAAATTTAAGGCCTTAAAAAGTCTTAAATTGTACAAAGTCTTAATTATGATTTCAAGAGGTCTTAAATTTGGAGACGGAAAGACAATAATTGCGATATGGCTGATTGTGATGATTAAACTTCAAAAGGCTATGATTTCATTAAATAAACATGAGCGCTGCAAGTTCAAAGTCCGGTGCTGCGCTGCTTTGTGTTCTGTCTTTACCGGGAAAACTCTTATATTTCAGCCAAACGCGACACCTGCTGACAGAGAATGAATCAGTTAACATAGCTTAAACTAGAGTGCGTGTGATTCAGTCTATTAAAATACATTTAGACTGATCACATAATTTAAGATATGGGGGCAGGAAATGTATAGCCTATATTTATATCATTTCATATAGTTAATATCACACAAAGAGTGCCTTTTTTTTTTTTTTTTTTTTTTTTTTTTTCTCCAAAAATCAGCATGATTACAAATGTGATATTGATTTTATGCAACAGTTCAATAAACAAGAAGTTAATTTTAAGAGACTTATGCTTTAGACACCATATTGGCTGTTTTTGCTCTCTTTCTACAACAAAAATAATTCCAAACACAGCCACAGCACTGTTTTGCTTCTCTGAGCAACATGACAGGGTTTCGTTCCTGAATGAATCAACCGTTTAAATGATTCGGTTCAGTCACAATGACTCACTTATTAACGCTGACTTACTGGCACCTATTGGCCGTTTTAATTTCACATTTAAAGTATATTCATATTTTTAAAATAATTTCAAACATCAGTTTTCAACGTTTTATGTTTCAAATATCAAAACATCATTTAAGCATTTGTAACTGCACAGGTTAGCATTCTATGTCCCTCTGAGCTGCATTAAAGAGTGTGTAAATACATCTAAATGCCACTTCAGATGCATTGCAAAGATACATTTTGTTGATACTGATTTCATTTGCTTGGTAACAGCCCAAATGCAAGAATTTGACTTAAAAGATTATGCACACTTTTAGAAAAAATGGCTTAAAGGTAAAAATGCCCATAAAACCTGTTGGAAAAGACTAATTTCTATCACTGCTGTGAACTGACCACACAGAATATGAAGAATATCAAAAAAATTCAGGAGTCAGCTGTCCATGGTAATCTTTAAGATACCAGCACAATAACACACTCGGCAAAATATCGTCTAATTATCGTTATCGATAAAATCCCAGAAAATATCAAGATATCATTTTTTGCCAATTTCGCACACCCCTAATTCATGTTATTTAATTTATATAATAATTTATTGATGATAATTTTTGAATTCAATATTATTAATACTTTTGACATCCATTTTCTTAAAAATGGTGTAAAGGCTGAAATGTAAAGTTTATCATTTTACAAAACTTTTTGTTTTTGTGAAAACTTGTATCTGAATTGTAAATTATGCTTTTTAGTCATTTTACAGTTTAATATGGTACTATAGACATTGCGCTACCCTGCTCATGTGGTATTAATTTTATTTGTGCAGGTCTTAAAAAAGGTCTTTAAAAAGTCTTAAATTTGAGCTTAAAAATCCTGCAGAAACCCTGGTAATTCACAGTTGCCCTTTTATACTTTCGGCCGCACTAGTTATAGCTGCTGCCTGCCAATATCAAGTTCATTGTCGTGTTTAGACTCATGCTTCAGACACTGTCATGCCGAAGGTGTTCCTCCATAGCGCCCTCTAGGGGACGCAGCATCTCGTTCACCTATTCTCAGGGAACCATGGTTACATGCATAACCTGAGACGTTTTTAGTACAGGGGAAAAAAAATTGTATATGGATTAAAACTATCAAAATGCGCATAATTTATTTATTTTTAAGAGGCATAACCATTTAAACTTCATCTCTGGAGTACGGGTCAGTTTTGACCTGGATACGTTTCTTTAAAAAAAAAAAAAAAAAATTAATACTGGAGAAAATACACAATTCATTTTTTCACCCTTATTTTTTTTTTTAGGAGATATAGCATTTAAACTAAATTGCTACAGGTTTCGTGTTTGTGTCAGTTCTGACCCGGAAGCGGCTCATAAAAATCTAAAAAAAAATCTATAGTTTTTAGTATGGAAAAAAATAATTGCATGTGGATTAAGACCATCAAAATACACATTTATTTATTTTTATTTTTTTCCAGATTTTAAAAAATCATTTTTAATAGGTATAACCATTTAAACAAAATTGTTACATCTACGGAGTACAGGTCAGTTTTGACCCCAAAGCGGAACATAAACATTTGACCTGGAAACGATTCATAATTCTAAGAAATACATTTTGCATATGGATTAAGACTATCAAAATACACATTTATTTTTTCTAGATTTTTAAAAAAAAAATTTTTTTTTTTTTTTTAGGAGATATGACATTTAAACTAAATTGTTACAGGTTTCGCGTTCAAGTCAGTTTTTCCAAACCTGGAAGTGAACTGTGGCTTTACGTGTGAAATTATGCTGCTGATGTTTTGTTTGTTTTATACATGTTAGATTTGTCTTAAATTACTTCTGTGAAATACATTTAGCCTCTTTCCCATATCTCACACACACTTTTAGGAATGAATTCTATTGGTAAATTTGAATATGCATAAAGACACTATAAACAGACAAAAGATGTTAAATGAATTAAAATAAACATAAAACACAAATGTAACCCGTACAATATCTAATGAAATACAGCCCAAAGGTGGAGAGTAAAAGGTCAAAGACCAAATAATCTAAATTTGAAAAATAAAAATTAAGTTTAGAAGAGGAGTTCACATTTCACTCTGCTGCCACCTGTTGAAGCGTGGCAGATTCAGGCTGTTGATCATCTTTTTCATCTGAAAGTGAAAGTTTATGCTGGTAAAATGAATAATTTTGTTTGAAAACATTCCAGAGTAACATTTATGTTGCTTTGATATTGTTTTGTTTGAAAAACAATTTGTAGGTTTCATAAATGTGGACTGCTTTTGATCAATTCCATTCATTCCAGTGGAGTAAATACTGATAATTAGCCTATCAGTTTAAATTTCATATGAGGTATTGAAATAAAATTTCCCAGGAATATTTAAAAAAAAAAAAAAAAAAAAATAAAAATTCTCACATCACCGTTCCTTTGCTGGAATTCTTGTAAAATTAGAAAATTTCATGGAATTTGTCTTTTTTTTTTTTTTTTTTTTTTTTTTTTTTTTTAAATGAACAAAAAAGGGGGTAAAAGTAGTAATAGTATAGTAAAACGGTAACATTATAAAGTTTGAAGTCTTTTCACATTCACTTCTAAATAAGAAGTTACTGATCAGATACAATGTGGTTTTAGTTGAGAAATATGAAGTTCTGACTGTTTCATAAGCTCAAAAATGAGCCGGGAATGTGAAAGCCGAATGCAGTGAACAGTTGAATGTGATTTAAGAGTGAACGCAGTCAGATGTGCATTTATCCGTCTGTCTCTGAGTGAGGTAGTCTGCAGTTTCTCTCAGCTGAGGTGCAGGAAAACTGTAGTTCAGGGCTTTGAGCGACAGGAAGTGGCTGCTGCGAGCTGGACGCACAGGAAGTCAGTGATGGTACCTCAGTAACCTGTTAGTCATTTCACAGAGCAGACGGTTCTCCAGATCCTCAGTGCTCTGCGGTGATCTCTTGCAGTTGGAGAACGCCAAGCAGACTGCAGTGAAGAACAGCGACTTCGCGTCTTCCACGAGAGAAGAGCTGGCGGGAACTAAACTCCGACTGGAGTCTCAGTCGATACAGATCAACAACCTGCAGAAACAGGTAATGATCCAAACCGTTTTACATCATAATCTTACACAACGAAGAACACTGAGCGATCCTAAAAGACCTTGTGAAATTAAAATTGGAGTCTTAGGTCAAATTTGTTTATTATTATGTTAACAAAGTTTAGGTCAGTAAATTTTCTTTTTTGGAGAAATTACTACTTTTATTCAGCAATGATTCAGTATTTTTGTTACTATATTTCTATATATTTTAGATATTTGTATACATTCAAGATATTTGTGTATATTTTATTATAGCTACCTTTTAAAAGTTTATGCTCTAAGTTTTTATTTTTTAAAGAAATTGCTAGTTTTATTTAGCAAGAATGCATTAAATTGATCAAAAGTGACAAAACATTTCTTCATGAAAAGTAGTAAATTATGGGGATAATTAGTTAAGTTAGTCACTTTGTCACTTTTGATCGATTTAATGTGTCCTTAATGAATAAAAGTAATATTAAAAAAAAAAAAAATATTCCAGTCTTTCATACACTGGATCATGCAAAAACAGAACATCTGATATAAAAATATTTCTGCATTGGATTTGAGCAAAAATACTTAGATTGTGATGTTCACTGCAGGATTATTATTAAATTAACCATAAAATATTTTGTTACTTGGGATTAAAATGTTAACTGAAATTTAAAAAAAAAAAAAACTCTTTTCACTTATTTCTAATTTTTGTTAGAAATAAGTGAAATTTAGTGCATTCTTGATGAATAAAACTATGAATTTCTTAAAAAAAAAAAAAAAAAAAAATCCAGTCCAAGCTTCTGAATGGAATAACTCTTATTAAAAAATAAATAAATATATATATATTATTATTATTATTATTATTATTATTATTAATTTTTTTTTTATTTTTTAATAAGAGTTATTCCATTCAGAAGCTTGGACTGGATTTTTTTTTTTTTTTTTTTAAGAAATTCATAGTTTTATTCATCAAGGATGCACTAAATTGCTCAAAAGTGCAAGTGAAGACATTTATAATGTTACAAAAAATGTTTCATCTGTGAATCCTGAAAAAATAAAATGTATCACTGTTTCCACAAAAATATTGTGCAGCACAACTGTTTTCAACAATGATAATAATCAGAAATGTTTGTTGAGCAGCAAATCAACATATTAGAATGATTTCTGAAGGATCATGTGACACTGAAGACTGGCGTAATGATGCTGAAAATTCAGCTGCGCATCACAGAAATAAATTACATTTCAACAGATATTCACATAGAACACAGTTATTTTAAATTATAATAATATATCACAATTTTGACACTGTTTTTGATCAAATAAATGCAGCTTTGGTGAGCAAAAGATGTTGAAACTCTTAGTTTTTGAGCAGTTGTCATTAACACTGATTGTCTGTGGCTCAGAATGCGTCTCTGGAGGCTCGTGTTCAGGAGCTGGAGCAGATGCTGGACTGCGAGCGACTGATGAACCAGCAGCGGCTCTCGCAGAAGGAGCAGGAGATGGCTGATATGAGGCAGCAGATGCAGGAGCAGCTGGAGGAGCACCAGAACCTGCTGGACGTCAAGCTCATGCTGGACATGGAGATCAACGCCTACCGCAAGATGCTGGAGGGAGAGGAGAAACGGTGAGCTGACCTTCACAATCCTTATTAGTGATCACTTCAACACTCTCAACAAGAGTGACTGTCTGTTATGATTATTTATTATGGTATGCTTTATTTATTTTTGTTTGCTTGTATTCTTTTTTTTTTTTTTTTTTTTTTTTTTTTTTTTGGTGATTTTAAGCTTATGTACACGGTTCAAAGATTTTAAGAAATTTTATTCACCAAGGATGCATTAAGTTGATCAAAAGTGACAGATATTTATATAATTTCGTCATGAAAAATAGTAAATGTTAGTGGATACTTTGCAATATTTTATTTTTATTATTTTTATATATATATATATATATATATATAACTACCATTCAAAAGTTTGGGCTAAGATTTTTATTTTATTTTTTTAACTATTTTACTACTTTTATTACTCAAGGATGCATTATGTTGATCAAAAGTGAAAGTAAAATTTATATTGAAGGTTATATATTAATATGAATTTAATTTCAGCATTTAACTTTTTAAACGAGTGTCCTTTCAAAGCTCTACTTGAATGGATGAATTTTTTTTTAATTTGTTTGCTTATTTTATTTTATTTAAAATGTTCATTTCAACAATTTTATATACCTTGTAATGCAGTTTTTTTATTTATTTATTTTTTTTATGCATTTCAATTTATATAACAATGATGATAATGATAATTTCAGCATTTAATAATACATTTTATCAAATCAAGTTTTATTTGTTAACATTAGGTCATGCACTTTGTACTTTTAAAATGCTGTTTTTTGTTTTTATTTTTCTTTTCAATATTTTGGTTAAATGTTCATTTCAACAATTTTATTTACCTCATGTCATTTACATTTATATAATATACAAATAATATAAATACGTCTTTACATTTATCTAATAATAATACCAATAAAAATAATAGTTAACGTTTCAACATTACAATTTTAATAATTATACAATTTTAAAATCAGAAGTTGTATCTGTTAACATTAGTTCATGCACCATGAACTAACATAAACAACAAACATTTATATTTTTATTAGCTAACATTTAATAAACGCTTTGATTAAATGCATTAGCTCACATGAACTAACAGTAAGCGATGCGTTTACTGATGTTAGCTGCTGTTTCTGTTTGTGTTTTTGCTTTCAGACTGAATCTGTCTCCGAGTCCGATCCAGCAGTCTTCAGTCTCTCGAACTCAGTCTCAGTCTGTCAGGAAACACTGGGCCAAGAAGCGCAAACATGAAGGCACGAGTTCAGGACTCTCACCCTGCTACAAGCTCTCCCAGCATTCCTCCTCACGCGGAAACATGTCCATCGATGAGATCGACTTGGACGGATGCTACATTAGACTCAAGAACAACTCTGATAAGGTTTTGACTTTGTTAGTTGTGGTGTTTTATGTATAGTTTATATCAATAGTTTTTTTTTTTTTTTTAATTGTTTTCCATTTTCATTTTAATTTTTAATATCTATATATTTGATTCATTTAGAATTTTTATTTTTAGAATTTATTTTAATTCATTAAACTTTTAGTAATTGTGTTTTTGTCGCTTTCAGTATTTTTGTGTGTCTGTATAGTTGTTTTTTTTTACTGTTCAGAATATTTTTTTGTTCTTAGTTTTTTTTTCATTTTAATTTGAAAGTTTTAGTTATGTTTTGTCTTTTTTTTCAATTTATGTCAATATAATTTATTAATGTTTTTTTTATATTTTTCATTTTAATTTTGTTTTAGAGAACACACAGTTTGAGACTGTTTGTTTTGAGTTTTTTTTTTTTTTTTAATGTCTGTATATTTTTATTTTTTATTTTTTTAAGTTTAGTTATTTTAGTACTCAAACAAGCACTTAGTAAGTTAAACAAAAATTAGAAATAAGTGAAAAGAGGTTTTTTTTTTTTTTTTTAAATTTCAGTTAACATTTTAATCCCAAGTAACAAAATATTTTATGGTTAATTTAATAATAATCCTGCAGTGAACATCACAATTGAAGTATTTTTGCTCAAATCCAATGCAGAAATATTTTTATATCAGATGTTCTGTTTTTGCATGATCTAGTGTATGAAAGACTGGAATATTTTCTCTCTTTGAGGAGCTTGATGTTCACACAGCATTAAGATCCGCTGATTGATCAGAGCCTGTGATTGTTGAATGTGCAGCTCTGTCTGTGTTTTCAGGATCAGTCTCTGGGCGGATGGGTGCTGAGAAAGAGTGACTCTGAGGCTCCTGAAGTCGTCTTCCAGATCCCATCTCCGTTTGTGCTGAGCGCTGGCCAGACGCTGACGGTAAACATGGTGAAATCACGGTAAATGAGCTCCGGTGTGACCCGTCTGAAGTCTGTGTGCTGTGTTTCAGATCTGGGCCGCGGGTTCAGCGATGGAGCAGGTGCCGCAGGGAGATCTGGTGCTCAGGACCCATGAGACGTGGGGCCCCTTTGGAGAGGTGCGGGTCACCCTGCTGAACCCACAGAACGAGGTGAGAGTCTGATAAATAACAGCCAGATTCATATCAGTCAAGGACTTTTTTCTAGTCTTAAACTCAATATATGTGACCCTGGAGTACAAAAGCAGTCATAAGTAGCACAGCTATATTTGTAGCAATAGCCAACAATACTCAAAATTACATTGGTCAAAATTATCCATTTTTATTTTTATGCCAAAAATCATTAGAATATTAAGTAAAGATTATGTTCCATGAAGATATTTTGTAAATTTCCTACTGCAAATATATCAAAACTTCATTTTTGATTAGTAATATACATTGCTAAGGACTTCATTTGAACAACTTTAAAGGTGATTTTTCTCAATATTTTGATTGTTTTGCACCCTCAGATTCCAGATTTTCAAATAGTTGTATCTCGACCAAATATTGTCCTATCCTAACAAACCATACATCAATGATTATTTATTCAGCTTTCAGATGATGTGTACATCTCTATTTCAAAAAATGAGCCATTGACCGTTAGGACTGGTTTTGTGGTCCAGGGTCACATATTGAAATTATTAGTTAAAAATAATTAACAAGTGTGTTTAATACTAACTCTGCATTAATACATGATAAACACTGAATGTGTAAGACTCTTCCAGTTCTTTTATCTGTACAAAAACAGTCTGTGATGCTGCTTCATACTGCAAACTAGTCGTCTTTTCATATTATTTTAATTTTAAATTTCTATTTACGGTGCTCATTTACTATAGTGGCTAATGAATCAGAAGGTTCACACATTCACAGAAAACAGCTTATCGTGTTGTGAAATAGGGTGGAAATGTTGGCCAGTATTTGGTCATTATGAGATTATTGGTTTGTAAATAATTTTGCTTGATTAACAAGTGTGTCTGTTACCAACTCTAATTTAATGGATGATTAAAAACATTTTGATTTGTTTCTTTGTATGTTTATTATTGTTATTTTTTTGATTATTTTTATTATTTTTATCATTTATTTAATTTGATCTATTTTATTTATATATTTTTTTTGTATTTTATTTAAAAATAATTCAGCAATTCTCATGTTTTGTGAAACATTTGCATTTAAATTGTATTTTTATTTAACAGTACTTATTATTATTATTATTATTATTATTATTATTACCTGTTTATTTAGTTTAATTATTCATTCATTCATTCATTCATTACATTTATTATTCATTTATTTTTTTATATTTATGTATACTATCTATTTTGTTTGTTTTATATTTTATTTACAATTTCAGCATAACTATTATTATTATTATTATTATTATTATTTTATTTAGTTGGTTTTATTCATTTTTATTCATTTATTTTTAATTTATCATTATTTTATTTGCTTATTTTATTTATATTTTATATTTGTCTACTTTGTTTTATTTTATTTAAAATAATTTCAGCAATTTTTATATCATGTTTTATGCAGCTTTTTGTCATTTAAATTATATTTTTATTTAGTATTAATATTAATAATATTGAATAAACAAGTCATGATATAGATCTATAATTCTTCATCGGTCAAACTGATTCATCACTTGAGATTCTCTAGTGAACATAAACACTTGTAGTTTTGCTCCCCTCTGGAGTCTGAACTTCTTATTGCTTTTGAGAGTGCAGTTGATAAAATGATATGATGAATGATAATGACCGCTGTAGACGTGTAAAATGTTGTCATGCAGCAGTTATTTCTCTCTGTGTGTGTGTGTGTGTGTGACAGGAAGCAGCAGAGTTTTGTCTGGTGTGTGTTCAGGGTAAATCTGATGAGGATCTGGAGTGTGATGAGAACATCATGAGCCGCGGCGTCCATCAGCGCCGACAGGTAAAGCCCTTCATATCACAGTCATTCTTCACTCAGAAATCTTTCTCGAGGATTCCCTGTTTGTTTGGATGAGAGGAGCTCAAACAGATGATGATGCATGGGTTTAATATTCCCAGAGAATGCATCAACTCACAAAACACATACTCTGAATGCAATGCAAGTCATTTTGGACAAAAGCATCTGTCAGATGCATGAATATAAACGTGTATTTGTCATTTTCAGGCAGCCTGTTTCTTTAAAACATTCTGTGTTTGCTCTTAAACAAAGAGCACGAGATGAAATCTGCATTTATGTGGTTTCTTCTTCACCTGTGTTTTGCAAAAGCCCAAGAGAAGAAAAAAGAAATGTTGTTCTCTGTCCTGAATCTGATGGGCTGGAGGTGAGATGGGTTCAGTCCGGCTGTGCTTTGCTTTCACAGTGTCTGCAGCTTTGCATGTTTGCTAACACATCATCAGCGTTATAGCACATTATAACACGCTGCTTGTTAAAATCTCAATGTCATCATCACTCAGGAATTCAACACTACCAATTTTTTTTATTTTTTATTTATTTCTTTTTTTTTGTGTAAACAGGCTCCAGAGTTGTAGCCTTTTGAGTTTAACTTTCTGAGCTGTGAAACAGTATTTTTGCATTTTCATTTTTTTGTGAAATATATATTTCTGTCCATATGACAGAATTTGCTCATGTTTGAGACCCATTTCAGTGCCTTGTTTTCTTTTGGTAGCTTTATTATATGAGCAGGCAAAGTTTTCTATCTATTATGTTAATATATTATTTTTATTTATTAGTAAAAGATTTTTATTTATTTATTTATGCATATTGGTTTAATTTGTTTTTTTGTTTTCATTTAATTTTATTTTTTGCTTTTATTTTCATTTAATATTTTTTTAATTTATGTATTAGTCATATTTGTTTGCTTTTTATATTTTATGTATTTATCTATTTGTTCTTATTTATATTGTATAGTCATTTTATGTACTTTTTCTTATATTGTTTTTATTTACATTTTTATTTACATTTTCTGTATATATTTATTTATTTTTTGTATTTATTTTGTTTGTTTATGATGTATTGAGTCATTTTGTTTGTATTTTGTTTTACGTATTCATTTTCTGTTTGTATATATTTTTTTTTTCATTTAATTAGCAATTTTATATAGCTGATGTTTTATGCGTCTTTTTTGCTGTAATTTAAATTGTATTTATTTATTATTATTATTATTATTATTATTATTATTATTATTTATTACTGTTGTCTCACTGAGCAGGCATCTATTTTCTATCTACTAAAGGTCGATTTACTTGAAAGACTGAAATCTTAAATCGGCAATAAATTCTGACAATAACGGTATCATAAATCTACCATCACAAGCTGCTTTTTCAGGCTGGTACACAAATGCATGTGTGTTTAACTTGTTTTTTCTCGTCCTCCTGCTGTGTGTGAATCTTCTGTGTGCTTGAATGTGGTCTTGTTGATTCTGCAGCTTCATTCAGATGTGTTTGTGCTCTGCTTGAGTTCACGGAGTCGTTCTCATGCAGATGATTGTGAATGATCAGTAATCTGTGTGTGTTTCAGGCTCAGAGACACAATCAGGACGCCAGCTGTGCCGTCATGTGACGCTCATCTAACCGCTCACTCACACTTATCGTACCTGAAAAACGTTCACAGCCTCAGCTGGATTTTTTTTTTACATGAATTCTTTGTTCGAAAAATAAAGTTTGAATAAGTGCTTTGTCCTAGTAAATTTAAAATTAAATGCTTTTTGCAAAATCATGTTTGAAGAGTATTTCATTGTTGGGGAAAGTTACTTTTAAAAGTAATGCATTGCAATATTACGTTACTCCATAAAAAAGTAACTAATTGTTACTTGGTTACTTTTTATGGAAAGTAATGCATTACTGATGGTTGGGCTTGCTTATTTATTTTTAATAACAGAATACCCAAAAGTTATATTTTTGGTGACTGTAAAGGCCCTTTCACAAAAAGAGTGAAATTAATAATCTTCAGTCTGAAGAAAATGCCTCTGCACTTACTCCCAATTTCTCTCAACACGGGGACAAGAATAAATAAATAGGAAAACAAAGTAACTTATTTGAAAAAGTAACTCAGATATTTTCTTGCTAATTTAAAAGTAATGCGCTACTTTACTAGTTACTTGTAATCTGATTATGTAGCTCACGTTACTTGTAATGCGTTACCCCCAAAACTGGTCTTAAATGATCATAATGTTTCAACTGGAGTTTTTATAGTGCTGATTTTACAAGGTAAAACCCTTAAAGGTTCTTCAGTGGTCAAAAAGATTCATAAAGTTCTTGAGTTGATTCATATGATTCGGTGGAGTGTGATAAAGTTATTTTGTATTCCGATCAAAAACAAGACAAGAAAAGGTTCTTTGTGGGGTCTTAAAGTCCAGTAACATCTTGATTCAAATCCCTTTTGATTTTAATAGAGAACTTGTAGACTTGAGTGAAAATTAAAAATAAGTAAAATAAATCAAGATTTTTTTTTTATTATTTTTATTAATATTGTATCTAGTTTTTTTTAATATACTTTATTGACATGGCACATTATTTCTGTTCAAAGTTTACCAAGATGCTTTAAATTATATTACATTTAAATACATAATATTATATTTCATATTACATTTATATTTTTATAACATTACAAAGCCACGTCCAAAATTATGGACCATTTTGGTCTGATTCGCCAATCATCATTTCAGATCGAGACTTCGGAGCGTGGAGCGAGTGATTCACGAACCTGCCCCAAAGTTCCGATCTAAATTAAAGGATTCCCAAACCCACTCCGAATCTTCGATCTAAATCAAGTGATTCGCAAACCCACTTCGAATCTTCGATCTAAATCAAGTGATTAGCAAACCCACTCAGAATCTCCGATCTAAATCAAAGGATTCCCAAACCCACTCCGAATCTTCGATCTAAATCAAGTGATTCACAAACCCACTCCGAATCTCAGATCTAAATCGAGTGATTCGCAAACCCACTCAGAATCTCCGATCTAAAACAAAGGATTCGCAAACCCACTCCGAATCTTCGATCTAAATCAAGTGATTCACAAACCCACTCCGAATCTCAGATCTAAATCAAGTGATTCGCGAACCCGCTCCAAATCTTCGATCTAAATCAACTGATTCACAAACTCACTCCGAATCTCCGATCTAAATCAAGTGATTTGCGAACCCGCTCCAAATCTTCGATCTAAATCAACTGATTCACAAACCCACTCCGAATCTGCGATCTAAATCAAGTGATTCGCGAACCCGCTCTAAATCTTCGATCTAAATCAAGTGATTCACAAACCCGCTCCGATGTTCCGATCTAAATCAAATGATTCACGAACCCACTCCGAATCTCCGATCTAAATCAACTGATTCACAAACTCACTCCGAATCTCCGATCTAAATCAAGTGATTTGCAAACCCGCTCCAAATCTTCGATCTAAATCAACTGATTCACAAACCCACTCAGAATCTGCGATCTAAATCAAAGGATTCGCGAACCCGCCCTGAATCTCCGATCTAAATCAACTGAATCACAAACCCACTCCGAATCTCCGATCTAAATCAAGTGATTCGCGAACCCGCTCTAAATCTTCGATCTAAATCAAGTGATTCACAAACCCGCTCCGATGTTCCGATCTAAATCAAATGATTCACGAACCCACTCCGAATCTCCGATCTAAATCAAGTGATTCGCAAACCCTCTCCAAATCTTCCATCTACATCAAGTGATTCACAAACCTGCTCCGAAGTTTCGTTCTGAATGATTCGACATACGTGCTTTGAAGTCCCTATCTGAATCAAATGTTTCGCAATACGCGATCCAATTGAAGCGCTTCGTTCGAAACAGTGAATCATTTTGCGACGCAATGGTTTAACTGATTCAGAGTTTCGATAAGCTCCATTTCGCCCATCACTACGTGCTTTTTAAAATCATTACAAGCGATCAGAGCTGGGTAGATTACTTACAAATTGTAATCTGTTACTGATTCCAAATTACAAGACAAAAATTGTAGTCAGTAACGTAATCCATTACATTACACATTTTAGGTAATGTAATCAGACTTTTGGATTACTTTTAGATTACTTTTATCCTAACTCGTATATCACAATGATTTAAATAGGATAATATTGTACCATAATGATGTAAAAATACAAAAAGTAAGAAACTTTGCATTCATTGTAATTAAAAACATGATGTGTATTAAACATATTGCATCAAGGTTTCTCAAACTGGGGTTCGTAAAGGAACTACAGGGGGTTTGTGAGTTTAGTGAAAAGCAATTAATTAAATCATAAATCATGTAAAATTTTAATTAATAATTTTAAAATAATCAAATTAAAACGCTTATTAAAAATGAAATATTTTATATTTACCTGCATGCCGTTCGACCATTAACCAATGTCAGAGAACTGTGAACACGCAAATGTAATACTTAATTATTAAAATATTTATTTTTAAAAAATCTCAGGGTTACTTAAAGGGGTCCTTGATTATGATTTCACTTTTTTGACTTTAGTTAATGTGTAATATTCCTGTTTGAGCATAAACAGCATCTGCAAAGTTCAATGCAAAGGGAGATATTTTCTTTTACAGAATTTGCTTTTTAAGGACTACAACCAATCTGAGCCCATTGTGTATTTCTGAGGAAGGGGCTTCATACCAGGAAGTCAACAGACCGTTTTTAGAAGAACAGAAACAGTGGTTAATGTATGAAAAATAATGCAATTATTATTATTATTATTTTAAACGAAGCATGAACATGTTACTGTGCCCCCCATAAACACAATCAAG
>CM077261.1:1597746-1742693 GCA_039654775.1 Spinibarbus caldwelli
TTGTATTTTTATTGTATATTTAAAAAAAAAAATCTAAACTAAACTAAAACTAAACCTTAGATTTTTCATGTCAAAGTTAAGAGTGACTATTAATCTTATTGTGTCATTGCCCAAAGAAATTAATTTTTTTCTTTGGTTCACCTTTTTTTTAAATAAAAAAAAAAAACTTGAAATTAAAAATATAAAATGTTTATCACTGATGAAGTGTATTTTAGTCGCTGTCTGGATGAAAAGTATTTTACTTTGATTTTAAAATTAAGGACTAAGTCCCAACCGGTGTTATTTTAGTATCATTGATTTACTTTTATATATTTTTTGGTAATGTTTTGTTTTTTGTCACTTTTATTTATTTATTTATTTTTTAATATGTCTATATACTTTTATTAATATTTTGAATTATTTTTTACTTTTATATTTTCCTTTTTAATGTTAGTTGTAAAGATTTTTGTTGTGTTTTCATAATTTTTTTAGTTTATTCATAAGTTTGTGTTTTATAAATATATTTTTTTATTTTTGTAATTTCATTTTAATTTGTTAGTTTTAAATATAGATTTAAAGTTTTAGTAATTTTGTTGTGTGTTTTCATGACTGTTTTTAAATGTCTGTATTTATAATTTTTTTATTTATTACTAATTATTTCAGTACTACAACTTCATTGTTACCTTGGCAGCTAGATTAAATAAAATACATTTCAGTTAAAGTTTATTTTATTTAAATTAATGGTATTTATTTATTTACTTACAGTTTTTGTTCTAGTTAATGATAATAAATATGAGCTTATCGCATCTCTGACTCAATTCTCTTTCAGACCATTTTGGGAGATTTTCAAAAGGAGCAGGAAAGATTTGTCCAGGAGAAAAATGCAAGGAAAACAGGTATGGAAATAAATGCATGAATCTGTGACTTTGTACAGCTATTTTAAAGAAAAATCTTTTTTTCCATGTATGTATTTCCACAAATCTTCAATCTTTTGTCCATAGACGCCGCGGTGCCACCATGGGTCGGATACAACGAGGAGGAAACCATTCAACAGCAGATACTCGCTTTATCTGCTGTGAGCTTTACATCCATATTTAAAAGATTAGTATGCTAAAAATTGAAAAAGTTTTTTTTTTTTTTTTTTTAATTGAAATGTTTTTTTGTTTTTTTTTTAATAATCCAGGACAAGAGGAACTTCCTGCGCGACCCTCCGGCCGGAGTGCAGTTCCAGTTCGACTTTGATCAGATGTACCCCGTGGCGCTGGTGATGTTACAGGAAGATGAACTGCTCAACAGGATGCGCTTTGACCTCGTCCCCAAACAGTGAGAGTCGGCTCTGTTAGGCTACATTCACACTGCAGGCAAATGTGGCCCAAATCTGATTTTTTTTGCTCACATGTGACTCTGATCTGTTTTTCTCATGACAGTGTGAACAGCATGGAATCTGATCTTTTCAATTCCGATTTGTGCCACTTCCATATGTGGTACTAAATCCGATACAGGTCAGGGGGCGTATTACAGAAAGATCCTGACTTTAAAATCTTATCTGTATGGTAATTTCAGTTAGGACAAAAGCTATTACAGAACAGCATTTCCGAAGTGCGTTATCTTCTCTTAACTACAGATAGGAAGGGGGTATTACAGAAACCTCCTAACTTGACAAAAAATCATAAAAACTGTCTTAACTTTAGAGCAACCCCACAACTGTCCTAACCTTATTTGAAAGCTTACGGAAAAACCACTTACAGTTACGCTGTCCAACAATGGCATTACCTTTATTAATAATTGAAAATGAAGAACGGAGATGTTTAATGGTAGAAAGACACATTTTCGGCAACTCTTGCCTAGGGGTGTGAATCGGCACTGGTTTCACGATTCAATTCGATTATGATTATCATGTCAACGATTCGATATCACGATGCATCACAATTATATCAAATTTATTTTGTGCATTTTTACTAAATTACATAAGCAGGCTACTTTTTAAAATAATTATGTAAATTAATTAATTAATATATAATTAACTCATAAGAACCCACGGTGACATGGTTGTCACAAACACTGGTGATTATCTGGAAAGGTCTTTTTAAAGCATTATCCCTCACTTTCAACTCAGGAAGTCCCTAAGTGACGTGAAGGCTGCGTCCGAAAGCTCTAAAATCCTGCCTTCGGAGGCAGCATTCCAAGGCAGGAAGGCATCAAGGCTCGTCCGAATCCAAATTCTGCTTCACTTCCTGTCTCTGGAGGTACCTTCTACTGATCGAATTTTGAAGGCAGCATAGATGTATCCTTCGCTGCCTTTGATATCCCACAATCCTGTGCGTTCCATTCCGTGACGGTTGAGCTAAAAAAAAAAATAAATAAAGATGGCGTCTGAAAGTTGCGTTTGGTGGTTAGTTTGTGTGTAAATATATATTTCAGACTAACTTTTGCACTTTTGATGTTATTTCTAGCGAGAAATCAGTATTATAGTAATTAAATATTCGTTTAATCACCAAAACTCGTTCCATTTTGTTGTAGATCATTAAACCGTTACGCTGCCTCAGAAGCCGGTCCGAAATCAGTTTCACAAGGTGCCTCCGTGCAAAAATGCTGCCTGCAAAGTCATTGCCTGATAAGGCAGCAAGTCAGCTGCCTAGGTTTTCGGACGCAGCTATAATGAACACCCAGGTTCAGTCATGTGACAGTGTGTGCATTTTTTGTTGCCATGGCAACATTTCCAAAATGGTGTCCTGTCTGGTTAGCACGTTGCGGTGTCAGCAATTTTTAAAACCCTTTTTTGTGTTACAAAAGGTATGTTTCAACCCATGCAACAATTCTAATGTTTTAATAACATATCCTAGATTACTCTTTTGTAATCTCTCTGATTTTAATACATTTCTTGAACAAATTGATATAAAAAAAAAAGTTACGAAGATATTGTGGTGACGTGTCACATCGGGCTGTTAACCTTAAAACATTAGGTGGAATTTTGATGTGACGTATTTGTCACATTAAGAAAAATGGTAAAAATGTTAATGAGCTGCTCAATTCATTTAGCTGATTCAATTATTTTAGTGTTATATATTCTCTGCTGCTCATTTCAAAGCATATTTGAACAAATCTACATGTATGTTTAACATGTTGACCTCCAGTGTGAGGTAGTTATTTATTTTTATTCAGTTTGCACATTTTCGAGTTGTGAAGAAAAAAAAAAAAATCTAAAAATTAATTTCTGGTTAAACCATGTACCTGAAAAGGTAGAATTTTGATATGTTACAAAAGAGTTGTTGTAAAATTAATAGTCACACATATGTGGTTTTGAAATATGTTGTGGCAAAGCAAATAAAATGCAAAAACTATATTACTTCTGAAAAAGGTTTTTGTTTTATCTTCCCAGAAAAGTAATCATCATGTTGTGGAAAAGCAAATAAGCAGAAAAAAACTGTTATTTAGCAAAAAAAAAAAAAAAAAGTATTTTTTTTTCTTGAGAAATAAACGCCCAATGTAACATATATGTAACATTACAGATCTTTCACAATGAGGGGTTGTATTTCAAAAACAACTGCAGAAACATGTTATAAGTGGTCCATTTGGTCTGTTTATGCCCCATAATTTTCCTATAAGGAGAAATTGGTCTGGGTTCTTATTTAAGTATTGTTAAGAAGTAAAAGTAAATATAGCTTCAAAACATACAAGCAAATATAAAGCAATAAAGGGGGGAAATTACATGTGATAAACAAAAAACACTTTCAGTATCTGGGAGTGCTTTAAGTAATTAAAAGTTTACAGATAATCATAGTTATGGGTTTTTCTTTTTTCCTCAGCATTATTGCTGTTTGATTAGATGAGATCATAGACACTGGCAGCTTTAATAGACTGCATTCACACTAATGCACAGATCTATTTCCACATATCAGATGTTTTGTCCTGTTCTGAAAACATAACTGACTGTGTTTGCATCAGTTTCGTATCATAAAAGTAGATTCAAGTGCATTTAACTGCAGCCGCGAGCTTCAGGACAAACAAACACAAAGCGCACGTGAAGGTCTGTCAGTATGTGAGTTTCGTGCATCTAATATTACTGCATTCCAAACGGCAGAAATGAAATCATATCTAAAGTAAAAGACTAAAATAACAGCGAGTGGAAGCACAAGCAATGCATATTCTGTGCAATGAAGCCTCCGCGTTTGTCTCTAGCACACACACGTGCCATAGGTGGGAAAAAGCCAAGCTCAGATTTTAAAATACAGAGTGCATTTTTAATACTCACGTGACAAGCGCGTATGCAAATGACGTCATAGGCTATAATCGATTATGGTCTATTACTGCATCGATGCAGAATCGTTCGCGTCCGCAGCACGATGCATCGATGCAACGATTAATTTTGACACCACTATTATTGCCCGCTCCCTTGTGTTTGTGTTCGTGTTCGTGAGTGAGCGAAGGTGAAAACTTTGCCTTTTCTACCAAACATATCAAAGTTTCAGTTTCACTGAAATTAAAAGCTCGCCGGTTTTGTTTGCCTCATCAGCAGCTGAGCAGTGTTGGTTGCTTGGTGACAGACCTGAGAGTGGATTGTCAAACTTGATTATCCAATTTAAGATTTCCTAACTAGAGATAAGATACGATTTTGTAAGATAGGATAAGAATTCCACATTAAGTTAAGATTTGCTTCTGTAATACGAATTTGCAAAAAATCCTAATTTAACGTGTCACATTTTAAAATAAGACCTAAGAAAGGAAACTTTCTGTAATAAGCCCCCAGATGTTTTGCAATGCGACCCCACTGTGAACAGTCATGTCGGAATTCATGCGACTTTTACGTCACTCTAGATCGACGTTCATCATAATTCCACACTGATGGTAGATACTTAAAAGATTTTACATACCCAAAGTTATCAAGACAGTTGCGAAAGGTAGTCAGTGGAAGTACAGTGATGTATCAGAACTCATAAGTATTACAGTGACAACTCCATATACAAGCAAAACATGAGGGGCCCGTATCATAAAAGTTTCAAAACTCTGCTGTCTTTTGTCACATCCTTGTCTTAATTTTTCATATTGCCTGTGCATAATTTCACATCGTTTGGCTTCTGCAGCAGATCACACTATAAATAAATGCATAATTGCTTACTTTATGTCCTCTGTTTATTTCCGTATGACAGCGCGCTGCGCAAGGGTTGCCAAATCCACAGTTTTCCCACTCAGAATTGGGCTACTTTTTCCACTGTTGCCACGGGTTGTTTTTTAACTTCATGGGTTGACGCGACACCACTAACACGATATTTACCCCCCTGAACATGGTTGGGCTAGTTTTGGACTAGTTTTGAGAAGCAATTGGATGGACTTTATTATGAAAACCTGGAAACCCTCTTTGTATTGTTCTTCTGCGGGTCAGTTCAGAACCATGATCTGTTCACACTGTAAATCTGATATTGGCCACATTTAAAACAACAATGTGAACAGCTATACAAAAAAATCAGATCAGAATTGAGCACTAAGGCTCACAGTGTGAACGTAGCCTTACATGCTCTGTTTATTAATGCTTGGACTGTGAGATCAGATGTGTCTGAATGTGTGTGTGTTTCAGGGTGAAGGAGGACGTGTTCTGGAGGAATTATTTCTACCGCGTGTCTCTGATCAAGCAGTCGGCTCAGCTCACGGCTCTCGCGGCTCAACAACAGGCGGCCGAAAAGAGAGAAGAGGAGAAGAACACAGCGACGCCGCTGAACGAGAACGTCTCAGGTTCATACTTTAGATATTTAGAGAAGGCTATAATTCCAATTAAAACATATTACTGCACAAAATAGGGTTATTATAGTTAACTAAAACCATTTTTGTTACTTCAAATACTGTAAACATTCACTGAAATAAAATTAAATATAAAATATTCCTAAACTTACTTTAAGTACATTTAATGTAGGTAAAAATAATAAAATAATAAGCTAAAACTGAAATAAATTAATAAAAACTACGTAGACATTTTTAAAAAAACTAATAAATATGACAAAAATACAAAAAAACTGTTGTTTTAGTATCATCAATATACTATTATTTTGAAATGGATATTTAATATTTTCTGTTTTCATTTTAATTTAGCTGTGTTAATAATTTTGTGTGGGATTTTGTCATTAGTTTTTCAAATATGTTTATTTTTTTATGTTTATTATGTTTTAGTTGTTTTACTACTTAATACTAAATTAAAATGAGAAATGTTGCCTTGGCAATAAATAAAATAAAATCAAAATAAAATAAACTTGTTTTTTTTTTTTAATTTTATTTCAATTAATGTTTAAGTTATGATTTTTTTTTTTTATGGTTTAGTTTTAGTTCACAGTAATAACCCTGCAACAAAATGAATTAACTTTAACACTAAAACAAAAAGTAAAAAAGTTAATTAAAAAAAAAAAAACTATATAGACTCATAAAAAAAAACTCTGAAAAACGACAAAAACACACAACAAAATGACTAAAAATTTAACTCAAATTAAAATGGAAAATATAAAGATAAAAATTAATTAAATGTATTAATATTAATAAAAACTATAACAGAATCTCAGTACTAATAAAATAACATTGATACAATATAATAACAGGAAATGAAATTAACACAAAAAGCTAAAGCGATTTATTTGAAATCTACACAATATTTACTCATTTCAAACCATGAATTGTTGGATATCCATTCATAAAGCTGTGGATAGATTTTGACACTCATCATAAATAGTAGAAGTCATTGTTTAGACTCTTGAAAAAAAAAAATAAAGGTTTATTTTCCTGTTCACAGAGACCATCAGACCAAAAACACCTCCTGTGGCCATCAGCGCTAAAGACAAGACCAACGAGGTAGCGTCTTGACCTCAGATCTGCATTCTCATCCCAGGTTTCAGCGATTAAGTGCCTCTGTTGTCTGTGTTTACAGGAGGAGGAGGACGTCTCCACCAGCCCTGGTGTGTCTGAGTTTGTGAGCGACGCGTTTGACGCCTGCGACATAAACCAGGAGGATCTGAGGAAAGAGATGGAGCAGCTGGTGCTGGACAAGAAAGACGGTGAGTTTGACTCGCACCGAAAACAACCGTTATACAGCCTTCTGTAGCTTTAACAGACATCTGTTTCAAAATCCTGCTGTCCAACAAAAAGACTTCAGTATTTCAAGTGTTTCTCCCTCACTATTTTGATAGACTTTACTTAATATTTTGAATTAGATTTTAATTGTATATCTTCTAATTTTGTTTAAATTTAATTTATAAATTTAATAGAATTTTTGTCATTTTTATGTAACGAATAAATGACGACGGGCCGTTGGATTTTTAGAAAAATAATGGACACCCGAGGTGGTGATGAGTCAATTATTCTGCTTATACTACGGTTACCACACCTCAAGACATTGATCAGATGATAGGCCTATATTTCAAGGCATTCGTCCGGTTTTTGTATGCTATTGTGAGTAGGATTAATTTCTTCCGCATCTCGTCCAACGCCTCCGTTGCTAATTCCAAAACGTCATTTTAGACCTAGTAACGGAGGCTTGAGCCGTTGATAGCAGACTACAATGCAGCTAATAACTAAGTTATGAGAGAGAGAGAGAGAGAGTGTGTGTGAATTAGCTCTCTGAGTCTGTGCGTCTCTCAAAAGTGCTCGACAGCAGCGTCCCAACTAACAGTGAAACTTTAAGTTAATTTCTCGTACAGCGCCCCATCTCACTTGTGAGAAATGTCATGCCTTTAAGTTGCTAAACTATTTTACTGATAAAATCGTCAGAGTAGCACTAATAGCGCGTGTATTATGTTTCCGTGTGTGCGTCTGTAAGGGAGAGAGAGCGGGAGATATAGAGTACGTGCTTTACGTACATAATAAATCATAATTTTGTGGCAAAACAAGGAAATGTTCTGTCGTTTTTATCCTATTACTAAAGTTAATATATTTATGTGTTTGGGCAGTGTCGTTGTGGGTTTTGGTTATTTTGCTGTTGTAAGACCTTTGAAATAACCACTAATCTACAATAGAGAGCTTTATTTATATTTAGATCAGTGGACTGCATCATTTGATGAAGTGATATGGACATGTAATGCGGTCAAGAGCTGCCTGGAACTACGTTTGCCGTGCGTTTCCCTGAAAATAATTGCACATCTTAGAACGTTTGTCAGCCAATCAGATTCAAGCATTCAACGGCCCTGTGGTATAATAATTAAAAAAAATATTTATATAGGCCTAGTTTTTATTAAGTTTGAATTTTCAGTTTATTAACTTTGTTATTTTAACTTAAACTAAACAAAAGCGAAAAATCGCTGAAGTGTTTTGTTTGTAGGTGTTTAGTGCAGAAACATTATTTCTTTTCTTTTCAGAAACATTTATTTCATTCTGTGTACCTCTTTTTAAATAATGCTAATACTAATAATGTTTTGCATTGTAATGATTTTTCTTTTTGCATAATGATTTTTTTCCTTTCTTTCTTATTTTTGATGAGACTTTTTAATAAGTTTTAGTTTTTTCCCAGATTAGTTTTTTTTTTTTTTTTTGGTCTATGGCATTATAGCATATAGCAATTTTTTTTGATTACATAATTTTGAGGGTTTTTGAGGGTTTTTTTCCCCCAGAGGAGGGTGTTTGTTTGACATAGTTTATTTTTTTTTATTTTATACTATTTTATTTTACCTTTAAGACTTTTCTGTTTCAAACTCCAGCTTTCTAAGAAAAAGACTTAAATCTTTTGGTTGTTTCTCCCTCGCTATTCTAGTTTCATTGATATACTGCAATATTTTTTGTTAATATTTTGAATTAGATTTTATTTTTATATTTCTTGTTTTCATTTCTATTTAAGTTAACATTTTAGTTATTGTGTTTTTGTCATTTTTATTATTAGTTTTTTACTATGTCTTTATTAGGGATGCTCTGATCAATCGGCTGGAGATCGGTATCGGCCGATAATCACATTTTATGATAGAAAATATTGCTTCAGAGTTAATTGTTTACACCACCAAAAATCTCAGTGATCTCAGGGATATTTTGTATGTAATATTGTCTGCTGATATGAAAAGTTCACTATATTGTAGTAATAAATATCATTTATGACAGTGATATTTTGTTATGTATGTAATATAATGTGTATTTCCATTACAAGTTTAGGTCTTAAATTTCATATAAGGTGGTATTAAAAAGGTCTTAAAAAGTCTTAAATTTAACTTGTTCACATTTGTAGAAACCCTGATTCCTTTTTTCACTTTTTTCATGTTTTTTTTAATGATTTTGTTTATGCCATAATGATTTTTATTACTGTATAATGATTTATTTATTTTTATTTTTTTGCTGAGACTTTTAAAGAGTTTTTTTTTTTCCCCCCAGATGGTTTTTTTTTTTAGTTTTTTTTTTTTTAAATATTATTTTACCTTTAAGACTTCTCTATCTCAAAATCCCGCTTTCCAAGAAAAAGTCTTCACTATTTCTCTTGTTTTCCCCATTCGTTCTCCGATAGAAGAGACAGCTGACTGGGAAAAGGAGCTGCAGCAGGAGCTTCAGGAGTACGAGGTGGTCGTCGACCCAGAAAATCGTGACAATAATTGGGACCGTGAGATTGAGGAGATGCTGCAGGACGACAGCTAAAGCGTGACAGCACCTCCTCTGGTGCGGAGGACACATTGCCGTGCTGAAATGTAGAAATCAGCAGGGCATTTCTACTATTTAATCAATCTGACTGGACTGAAATATCAGGATTTCCTATAAGAATGTTTAATAAATGTGATGATTTTATCAGTAGAGGGATTCGGTGAGGTGCCAACATGCACAAAACTAAGAGCGTAATTAGTGAGAACACATAAATCAGATGTAGTTTGCTGATTTATCTTTTCTTTCTGACTAATTTCTGCCATAAAAACCTTCTGTCAGAGGTGTAAAAGCAAACCAAAACTCAAAAAGCTGAACGGTTGTAGTGCTCCAACACTATAAGCACACATATCGACTCCATAAACAATTTTTTTGTTGTGTGAAGGCAAATATTTTAATACTCCTCATTCCTTTATTTGTTTTTGATTGTGGATTAGATATTTGTACTCTGATCATCGTCTGGCAGGGTTTGGTGCAGTTAATGTTTGGGTTCTCTGGATCATCTGAAATAAAATTGAATTCCATAACTGTTTATTCATACATTATATACATGTTTGTAAGGTGAGAGGTTTAATATAACTTTGTTTGTTTTTTCAACTTGCACCTTGTCTTATTACTTTAAAGATGAATAATCGTGATTTTGCTGCAGTAAATAAAGTCTAAAATTCTCTTTTCTGGTTTCTCGTTTAGTTTAATACACTATGCTACATTTACAGTCGATTTATACTATAATAATGAAGTTAATAAAAGAGGCGTTTTATTTTACACATCGTAACATATTTAATGTGTCTTTAATAATGTTCTATATGCATATATGCGTTAATTAATGGTGCGCATGTATGCGTTTATACAAGTCATTTGTTAGTCTTGAACGTGTCACTGCGCACGTAGACGTAATGGCGTCATTCGGGTTGCCAGGTGCTCTTGGAATCCAATGAAATCGCCTTCGCTTATCACAATAAACCCAATAGACAGGAGAGGTGCATGCGTCAGTATTTCGATGACAGTAGCTGAAATGTGTTTTTTTGTGATGTTCGTGTTTTGTGTAGAAACTTTAAATTTCATTCAATGTCCATTTGATGATAATACAATTTAAAAATATTAATACATGCCATTTTTAAATAATAATAAACAAAAATAATGCTTTGCGTTGTAACACTTTATGAATAAATATATCATAGCACGTTTAGCCATAAAGATTTTTTCTTATTGTATAAAGATTTTTGTTTTAATTTTTTAAATATTATTAAGGTTTTTATTTTGTTAATGTATATTTGTGTGTGTGTGTTGTGGAGGGTTTTTATGTTTGCATTGTAACACTGTACTAATATATTTAAACCATTTTAAAAACTATTTTTGTTAGTTGAAATAAACTTTAACTGAAATCTATCTATCTGTCTATCTAGAGCTATCTATCGATCTAGATCTATCTAGCTCAGCTTTATTTCACTGCAACATTTCTAAATTTCATTTAGTTGAACTTCTTGTTCTAAAATAACTAAAACTAAAATAAAAATTAATATATAAACACACATATATAAAGAAAAATCTACTAAAAATTACAACAAAAAAACTACAAAATGGCTGAAACTTTAACTAAAAAAGTTAAAAATGAAAAAATAAAACTTAATAAGAAAAACAGAAATTATAACAGTATCTCAAAAAAAAAAAAAATGCCAGAGGAGGATGTTTATTTTGGTTTATTTTTAATATTACTACAGGCACATCTCAGAAAATTAGAATATTGTGAAAAAGTTCATTTTTTTATACCTTATTTTTTTGTTTTAATTTTGATGATTATAGCTTACAGCTCATGAAAGTCAAAAATCCAGTATCTCAAAATATTAGAATATTTAAATTTGAGTTTCAATAAATGACTGTTCCTACAGTATAAATTCCGGGTATTTCTTATTCTTTGAAACCACAATAATGGGGAAGATTGCTGACTTGGCAATGGTCCAGAAGACAATCATTGACACCCTCCACAAAGAGGGTAAGTCACAGAAGGTCATTACTGAAAGGGCTGGCTGTTCACAGAGTGCTGTATCAAAGCATATTAAATGCAAAGTTGACTGGAAGGAAGAAATTGGGTAGGAAAAGGTGCACAAGCAACATGGATGACTGCAAGCTTGAGAATACTGTCAAGCAAAGCCGATTCAAACACTTGGGAGAGCTTCACAAGGAGTGGACTGAAGCTGGAGTCAGTGCATCAAGAGTCACCACGCTCAGACGTCTTCAGGAAAAGGGCTACCAAGCCACTTCTGAAACAGAAACAACGTCAGAAGCATCTTACCTCGGCTAAGGAGAAAAAGAACTGGACTGTTGCTCAGTGGTCCAAAGTCCTCTTTTCAGATAAAAGTAAATTTTGCATTTCATTTGGAATCAAGGTTTGGAGTCTGGAGGAAGACTGGATAGGCACAGAATCCAAGCTGCTTGAAGTCCAGTGTAAAGTTTCTGAAGTCAGTGATGATTTGGGGTGCTGTGACGTCTGCTGGTGTTGGTCCAATGTGTTTTATCAAGTCCAAAGTCAATGCAGCCGTCTACCAGGAGATTTTGGAGCACTTTATGCTTCCACCTGCTGACAAGCTTTATGGAGATGCTGATTTCCTTTTCCAGCAGGACTTTAGCATCTGCCCACAGTGCCAAAACCACTTCCAAGTGGTTTGCTGACTATGATATTACTGTGCTTGATTGGTCAGCCAACATGCCTGACTTGAACCCCATACGGAATCTATGGGATATTTTTGAGAAAGATGAAAAACAGTGGATCCAACAATACAGATGAGCTGAAGCTCAATAGTGCCTCAGCAGCGCCACAGGCTGATCGCTTCCATGCCACACCTCACTGATGCTGGAGTTTGTGCTAGGAGCAAGCAATTTGCTGTAATTTGCCAAGTATTGAGTGCATAAATGAACATACTTTAAAGAACTTGAATTTTTCTGTTTTGCAAATCCTTTTTTTGATTGATCTTAGGAAATATTCTAATATTTTGAGATACTGGATACTGACTTTCATAAGCTGTAAGCTGTAATCATCAAAATCAAAACAAAAAAAAAAACTTTTGAAATATTTTACTTTACATGTAATGAATCTAGAATATATGAAAGTTTCACTTTTTGAAATGAGGTACAAAAAATAATGAACTTTTTCATGATATTCTAATTTTCTGAGATGTACCTGTATTTACTATATTACTATTTATTTATTTTGTTTATGTTGTTGTTTTTTCTGCTGTGTGATGGGATTTTATTTTATTTGTTTGGTTTTTTTTTTTTGTCCGTCTGCAAGGAGGGTTTTATTTGTTTTGTTTTGTTGTCCGTCTGCGAGGAGTGTTTTATTTGTTTTGTTTTGTTTTTTGTTTTGTTTTGTTGTCCGTCTGCGTGGAGAGTTTTATTTGTTTTGTTTTGTTTTGTTGTCCGTCTGCGAGGAGAGTTTTATTTGTTTTGTTTTTTGTTTTGTTTTGTTGTCCGTCTGTGAGGAGAGTTTTATTTGTTTTGTTTTGTTTTGTTGTCCATCTGCGAGGAGAGTTTTATTTGTTTTGTTTTGTTTTTTGTTTTGTTTTGTTGTCCGTCTGCGAGGAGAGTTTTATTTGTTTTGTTTTGTTTTGTTTTGTTGTTCGTCTGCGAGGAGAGTTTTATTTGTTTTGTTTTTTGTTTTGTTTTGTTGTCCGTATGCCAGGAGAGTTTTATTTGTTTTGTTTTGTTTTGTTTTGTTGTCCGTCTGCGAGGAGAGTTTTATTTGTTTTGTTTTTTGTTTTGTTTTGTTGTCCGTCTGCAAGGAGAGTTTTATTTGTTTTGTTTTGTTTTTGTTTTGTTGTCCGTCTGCGAGGAGAGTTTTATTTGTTTTGTTTTTGTTTTGTTGTCCGCCTGCGAGGAGAGTTTTATTTGTTTTGTTTTGTTGTCCTTCTGCGAGGAGAGTTTTATTTGTTTTGTTTTGTTTTGTTGTCTGTCTGCGAGGAGAGTTTTATTTGTTTTGTTTTTTGTTTTGTTTTGTTGTCCGTCTGCGAGGAGAGTTTTATTTGTTTTGTTTTTTGTTTTGTTTTGTTGTCCGTCTGCGAGGAGAGTTTTATTTGTTTTGTTTTGTTTTTGTTTTGTTGTCCATCTGCGAGGAGAGTTTTATTTGTTTTGTTTTGTTTTTGTTTTGTTGTCCGTCTGCGAGGAGAGTTTTATTTGTTTTGTTTTGTTTTGTTGTCTGTCTGCGAGGAGAGTTTTATTTGTTTTGTTTTTTGTTTTGTTTTGTTGTCCGTCTGCAAGGAGAGTTTTATTTGTTTTGTTTTTTGTTTTGTTTTGTTGTCCGTCTGCGAGGAGAGTTTTATTTGTTTTGTTTTGTTTTGTTTTGTTGTCCATCTGCGAGGAGAGTTTTATTTGTTTTGTTTTGTTTTTGTTTTGTTGTCCGTCTGCGAGGAGAGTTTTATTTGTTTTGTTTTTTGTTTTGTTTTGTTGTCCGTCTGCGAGGAGAGTTTTATTTGTTTTGTTTTGTTGTCCGTCTGCGAGGAGAGTTTTATTTGTTTTGTTTTTTGTTTTGTTTTGTTGTCCGTCTGCGAGGAGAGTTTTATTTGTTTTGTTTTTTGTTTTGTTTTGTTGTCCGTCTGCGAGGAGAGTTTTATTTGTTTTGTTTTTTGTTTTGTTTTGTTGTCCGTCTGCGAGGAGAGTTTTATTTGTTTTGTTTTTTGTTTTGTTTTGTTGTCCGTCTGCGAGGAGAGTTTTATTTGTTTTGTTTTGTTTTTGTTTTGTTGTCCATCTGCGAGGAGAGTTTTATTTGTTTTGTTTTGTTTTTGTTTTGTTGTCCGTCTGCGAGGAGAGTTTTATTTGTTTTGTTTTGTTTTGTTGTCTGTCTGCGAGGAGAGTTTTATTTGTTTTGTTTTTTGTTTTGTTTTGTTGTCCGTCTGCAAGGAGAGTTTTATTTGTTTTGTTTTTTGTTTTGTTTTGTTGTCCGTCTGCGAGGAGAGTTTTATTTGTTTTGTTTTGTTTTGTTTTGTTGTCCATCTGCGAGGAGAGTTTTATTTGTTTTGTTTTGTTTTTGTTTTGTTGTCCGTCTGCGAGGAGAGTTTTATTTGTTTTGTTTTTTGTTTTGTTTTGTTGTCCGTCTGCGAGGAGAGTTTTATTTGTTTTGTTTTGTTTTTGTTTTGTTGTCCGCCTGTGAGGAGAGTTTTATTTGTTTTGTTTTGTTTTTGTTTTGTTGTCCGCCTGCGAGGAGAGTTTTATTTGTTTTGTTTTGTTTTTGTTTTGTTGTCCGTCTGCGAGGAGAGTTTTATTTGTTTTGTTTTGTTTTTGTTTTGTTGTCCGTCTGCGAGGAGAGTTTTATTTGTTTTGTTTTGTTTTTGTTTTGTTGTCCGTCTGCGAGGAGAGTTTTATTTGTTTTGTTTTGTTTTTGTTTTGTTGTCCGTCTGCGAGGAGAGTTTTATTTGTTTTGTTTTGTTTTTGTTTTGTTGTCTGTCTGCGAGGAGAGTTTTATTTGTTTTGTTTTTTGTTTTGTTTTGTTGTCCGTCTGCGAGGAGAGTTTTATTTGTTTTGTTTTGTTTTTGTTTTGTTGTCCGCCTGTGAGGAGAGTTTTATTTGTTTTGTTTTGTTTTTGTTTTGTTGTCCGCCTGCGAGGAGAGTTTTATTTGTTTTGTTTTGTTTTTGTTTTGTTGTCCGTCTGCGAGGAGAGTTTTATTTGTTTTGTTTTGTTTTTGTTTTGTTGTCCGTCTGCGAGGAGAGTTTTATTTGTTTTGTTTTGTTTTTGTTTTGTTGTCCGCCTGCGAGGAGAGTTTTATTTGTTTTGTTTTGTTTTTGTTTTGTTGTCTGTCTGCGAGGAGAGTTTTATTTGTTTTGTTTTGTTTTGTTTTGTTGTCCGTCTGCGAGGAGAGTTTTATTTGTTTTGTTTTGTTTTTGTTTTGTTGTCCTTCTGCGAGGAGAGTTTTATTTGTTTTTTTTTGTTTTTTTTGTTGTCCGTCTGCAAGGAGTGTTTTATTTGTTTTGTTTTTTGTTTTGTTTTGTTGTCCGTCTGCGAGGAGAGTTTTATTTGTTTTGTTTTGTTTTTGTTTTGTTGTCCGTCTGTGAGGAGAGTTTTATTTGTTTTTTTTTGTTTTTTTTGTTGTCCGTCTGCAAGGAGTGTTTTATTTGTTTTGTTTTTTGTTTTGTTTTGTTGTCCGTCTGCGAGGAGAGTTTTATTTGTTTTGTTTTGTTTTGTTTTGTTGTCCGTCTGTGAGGAGAGTTTTATTTGTTTTGTTTTGTTTTTGTTTTGTTGTCCTTCTGCGAGGAGAGTTTTATTTGTTTTTTTTTGTTTTTTTTTGTTGTCCGTCTGCAAGGAGTGTTTTATTTGTTTTGTTTTTTGTTTTGTTTTGTTGTCCGTCTGCGAGGAGAGTTTTATTTGTTTTGTTTTGTTTTTGTTTTGTTGTCCGCCTGCGAGGAGAGTTTTATTTGTTTTGTTTTGTTTTTGTTTTGTTGTCTGTCTTCGAGGAGAGTTTTATTTGTTTTGTTTTGTTTTTGTTTTGTTGTCTGTCTGCGAGGAGAGTTTTATTTGTTTTGTTTTGTTTTTGTTTTGTTGTCCGTCTGCGAGGAGGGTTTTATTTGTTTTTTTTTGTTGTCCGTCTGCAAGGAGTGTTTTATTTGTTTTGTTTTTTGTTTTGTTTTGTTGTCCGTCTGCGAGGAGAGTTTTATTTGTTTTGTTTTGTTTTTGTTTTGTTGTCCGTCTGCGAGGAGAGTTTTATTTGTTTTGTTTTGTTTTTGTTTTGTTGTCCGTCTGCGAGGAGAGTTTTATTTGTTTTGTTTTTTGTTTTGTTTTGTTGTCCGTCTGCGAGGAGAGTTTTATTTGTTTTGTTTTGTTTTTGTTTTGTTGTCCGTCTGCGAGGAGAGTTTTATTTGTTTTGTTTTTTGTTTTGTTTTGTTGTCCTTCTGCGAGGAGAGTTTTATTTGTTTTGTTTTTGTTTTGTTGTCCGCCTGTGAGGAGAGTTTTATTTGTTTTGTTTTGTTTTGTTGTCCGCCTGTGAGGAGAGTTTTATTTGTTTTGTTTTGTTTTGTTGTCCGTCTGCGAGGAGAGTTTTATTTGTTTTGTTTTTTGTTTTGTTTTGTTGTCCTTCTGCGAGGAGAGTTTTATTTGTTTTGTTTTTGTTTTGTTGTCCTTCTGCGAGGAGAGTTTTATTTGTTTTGTTTTTGTTTTGTTGTCCGCCTGTGAGGAGAGTTTTATGTGTTTTGTTTTGTTTTTGTTTTGTTGTCCTTCTGCGAGGAGAGTTTTATTTGTTTTGTTTTTGTTTTGTTGTCCTTCTGCGAGGAGAGTTTTATTTGTTTTGTTTTGTTTTGTTTTGTTGTCCGTCTGAGAGGAGAGGTTTATTTGTTTTGTTTTGTTTTGTTTTGTTGTCCGCCTGCGAGGAGAGTTTTATTTGTTTTGTTTTGTTGTCCGTCTGCGAGGAGAGTTTTATTTGTTTTGTTTTGTTTTGTTTTGTTTTGTTGTCCGTCTGTGAGGAGAGTTTTATTTGTTTTGTTTTGTTTTGTTTTGTTGTCCGTCTGCGAGGAGAGTTTTATTTGTTTTGTTTTGTTTTTGTTTTGTTGTCCTTCTGCGAGGAGAGTTTTATTTGTTTTGTTTTTGTTTTGTTGTCCTTCTGCGAGGAGAGTTTTATTTGTTTTGTTTTGTTTTGTTTTGTTTTGTTGTCCGTCTGTGAGGAGAGTTTTATTTGTTTTGTTTTGTTTTGTTTTGTTGTCTGTCTGCGAGGAGAGTTTTATTTGTTTTGTTTTGTTTTTGTTTTGTTGTCCGTCTGCGAGGAGAGTTTTATTTGTTTTGTTTTTTGTTGTCCGCCTGCGAGGAGAGTTTTATTTGTTTTGTTTTGTTTTGTTTTGTTGTCCGTCTGTGAGGAGAGTTTTATTTGTTTTGTTTTTTGTTTTGTTTTGTTGTCTGTCTGTGAGGAGAGTTTTATTTGTTTTGTTTTGTTGTCCGTCTGTGAGGAGAGTTTTATTTGTTTTGTTTTTTGTTTTGTTTTGTTGTCTGTCTGTGAGGAGAGTTTTATTTGTTTTGTTTTGTTTTGTTTTGTTGTCCGTCTGTGAGGAGAGTTTTATTTGTTTTGTTTTGTTGTCCGTCTGTGAGGAGAGTTTTATTTGTTTTGTTTTGTTTTGTTTTGTTGTCTGTCTGCGAGGAGAGTTTTATTTGTTTTGTTTTGTTTTGTTTTGTTGTCCGTCTGTGAGGAGAGTTTTATTTGTTTTGTTTTGTTTTGTTTTGTTGTCCGTCTGAGAGGAGAGTTTTATTTGTTTTGTTTTGTTTTGTTTTGTTGTCTGTCTTTGAGGAGAGTTTTATTTGTTTTGTTTTGTTTTGTTTTGTTTTGTTGTCCGTCTGTGAGGAGAGTTTTATTTGTTTTGTTTTGTTGTCCGTCTGTGAGGAGAGTTTTATTTGTTTTGTTTTGTTTTGTTTTGTTGTCCGTCTGTGAGGAGAGTTTTATTTGTTTTGTTTTGTTGTCCGTCTGTGAGGAGAGTTTTATTTGTTTTGTTTTGTTTTGTTTTGTTGTCCGTCTGTGAGGAGAGTTTTATTTGTTTTGTTTTGTTTTGTTTTGTTGTCCGTCTGTGAGGAGAGTTTTATTTGTTTTGTTTTGTTTTGTTTTGTTGTCCGTCTGTGAGGAGAGTTTTATTTGTTTTGTTTTGTTTTGTTTTGTTGTCCGTCTGTGAGGAGAGTTTTATTTGTTTTGTTTTGTTTTTGTTTTGTTGTCCGTCTGAGAGGAGGGTTTTATTTGTTTTGTTTTGTTGTCCGTCTGTGAGGAGAGTTTTATTTGTTTTGTTTTGTTTTGTTTTGTTGTCCGTCTGTGAGGAGGGTTTTTCCTCGAGGATCTGGCCTCCCGCGCGCAGTTCGCGGTGGAGCTGATGGAGTCGCGATCATGGCTCCGTTTCCCGACGAGGTGGATGTTTTTACCGGGCCTCACTGGCGCATGAAGCAGCTGGTGGGGCTCTACAGCGAGAAGGTTCGTGTCTGATCCGTTTTATGTGTTATTTTACTCACTGAGGGAGTTTTTAAGTCGTTTGAAGATATGTTTAAGAAGTGCTAATGTTAGCTAGACGGCTAACAGACAGTCATCAGAGTTTAATGTGAACGTCTGATAACCGTCTGATCTCAGATCAGCACAAGCACTTTATTTCATCTTTATTTTTATATATTATGCACATTTTATCCCATTCGTATCCATAGACAGAGACTATGAGCGTTTAATATGAATGTCTGATCTCAGATCTGTACAAAACACGTTATTAAATGCAATATAAACATCTAAAATCATCATAATCTGCGTAAGGTTGCATTTAATGCGAATGTCTGATCTCAGATCTCATTTGTATTGAATATTAATAATATAAACACTCAAACCCCTTCTAACCCACGTGACATATGGAAATACGCAGTGTCTGATAATATTGCATATTAGTTATTCTTTAGTTTTTGTGATGGGTTTATTTATTTACTAACACAATATTAACCTCTAAACACCTCCTTGTAATCAGTGTATTAATATTTAACACAGATGCGAATTACGGCACATTCAGTGTGTCTGATCTATAATCAGATCTTTGAAACACACTTTAAATGTATTTTATGCTTTGCAGATGAATATATTTGACATTAAACTGAATAAACCACTGAAATGAGTTGTGAAAGTGTCATGGAGTGACCAGGTTTAATATAAACAGCTTTAGTCTGATTCAGTCTGATTATGTTAATTACTCTAAATGAGTTTTGCATGGAGATTCTGATGATTTTAATGGATTTTAGTGGGTGTGTAGCTTTAAAACCTGTATGGGTGTTTGGGTTCGGACATCACACACCCTGATTATGTAAGACGACGTGATTGTGTGTGTGTTTGTGTGTTTGCTTGCTGTGTCAGTAGGTTTGTTGTATTTAGTGCATCAACACACACACACACACACTCACTCACTCACTCGTATCTCAGCTGCAGGGTCGAATGCATCTGAACTCTTTTAACATATGACACACATTCAGCGTTATATAACACTAATGCTCCTCTGATAGGAGTTTCTAATGGCCAACACTGACGCCGTTATTGAGAGCAAAGGTTTTCAGTCGTTTAGATGCTACAGGCCCGTAAATATGATCATCTTCGTGTGAGGGACTGCCATCCTAAAAAGGCAGCTAAATGTTTTCATGTGTAAAATATTTATTTAGAAAATATTTAGTTTCTAGTAGTTATATTAAATTTTTCACTATTTACTACAGTACTGTACTGTTATGTATTATTTATTCAATTTTTTTATTATTATTTTTGTTTATTTTTACATTTATTTGAATTATTTTTAACATTTTTTAAAATTTATTTTAGTATGTCTTGTGTGTTTTTAGATCTTATTTATTTAGTTATTTCCATTTTTCTATTTATTTTTTTTATTTTACTTTTTCATCATTTTTATTTAGTTAGCTAGATTTTATTTTTCATTATCTTTTTTATTTATTTTAATTATTATTTAATAATTTATTTTAGTCATTGTAGTTATCTTAAATTAATTTTTTTAGCTATTTTTATTTTTTAAGTAAGTTTGTGTTTATTTTAATCATTTTTATATTCAAGTTTTTATTTATTTTAATCAATTAAAAAATTATTAAATTAAATTAAATTTTTTATTTTAATAATTTTTAAAATATATTGTAGTCATTCTAATTATTTTATTTAGTTATTTAATTTTTTATCTTTTTATTTGTTTTCAAGTTTTTATTTATTTTAATTATGTTCAGTTAGATTTAATTTTTTATTATTTATCTATTTTCATTTGTTTATTTTAACTCAGTTTTTATTCATTTGAATAATTTTTAAAATTGATTTTACTCATTTCTAAGTTTAATCATTTTTAGTTTGTTTATTATCTATATATAGTTTGTTATATTATTATTATTATTTATTCTAGTTTTTTATTTAATTTAATCTTTTTTTAATATTTCAGTCAATTTTTTGTTTATTTTAATAAATTTTATTTGGTTAATTTTTTTCTGTATTTTTCATTGTTTATTTGAATCAAGTTTTTTATCTTTTTATATAATATTTAATTTAAATAATACTCTCTCATTTTTTATTCATTTTATATGATTATTTAAATTTATTTCAATCTATTCATTCATTTAGTTGGTTTGTTAGTTAGATATTTTATTATTATTATTATTATTATTATTTTTATCCCTAGACCTCAGTTTGAAAACCCCTGGTCTAGAGAGAACAATGGCTGATATAATGCCAATATTTTACAAACAGTTCTGTTTACTGTTGTTTTTTGAGTCATACATAAAATTTCAATATCATAACCTCAGATTGGCCAAATATCCTCTGATTTATAGGCCTGAGTGACTGATAAATCAGTCCATTTCTACTGTATATAAACCTGTATCCAGTCAGTAACTGGATCATCTTTTATATGAAACAGATTTGTTTTTCTTGGGCAGATGAGAGAGATGTTCTGGATTATTATTATGTCATATTTCATTGCTTGTTTCGTGTGTTTCTGTCCATAGCTGTCCAATACCAACTTCTCCAACAACAGGGACTTCCGCTCGTTTCTGCAGTCGCTCCTCGCCACGTTTAAGGAGTTCAAGATGCACGAGCAGATCGAGAACGAGTGCATCATGGAGCTGCTGCAGGAGCGCAGTCAGATGGTGTATCATGTGCACGCCGACAACAAGCTCTCTGAGATGCTGTCGCTCTTCGAGAAGGGGCTGCGCAGCGTCAAGGTGTGTGTGTGCTCAAATAAATAAATTGCAGTGGTGCAGAAATGAAACCCTTCACCTGTAATATGAGGTGATGTTCAGTACACTGATAATTACTGACATGCTGTTGTGGACATTCAGTGGTCAGACCGAACAACCGCTAGGCCTTGTTTATGCCCTGGTCATTGTTTATTATAGTTTACTAAAACTAAATCTGTAATAATAAAAAAAATTCTTACTTGAAATTGAATAAAATAGAAATACTTATTTTGTTTCAGCTAGTTGCCAAGGCAACATTTCTCATTTTTGTTTAGTTTTCACTGGTGTACTAAAATAACTAAAACTGAAACTGAAATAAAAAGGTATAAAAACTATATAGACATATTTAAAGAAATATTTCAGTCATTTTTAAATAATTTGAATTTGAAAAAATTTTGAATTTTTATTTGAATGTTTTTAGTATTTATCTATTTTTATTTGTTTTTCATTCAAGTTTTTATTGGTTTAATATATGTTTTTATTTTTTTTGTCGTTTCTTTTTAAATGTTTATTCAGTTTGTTAGTTTCTCATTTTTGTTTAGTTTAACTTTGTGTACTAAAATAACAAAAACTAAAATGAATGTATAAAAACTAATTGGACATATTTAAAAAAATATTTTAGTAATTTTTTTTATTTTAATGATTATTCAGTTAGATTTTATTTTTCATTATCAATTTTTATTTGGTAGTTTCAATCAAGGTTTTATTAATGTTTTTAATTTATTTTAGTAATTTTTTTAAAATTTGTTTTAATCTATTTATACCTTTAGTTAGTTAGATTTTACTTTTATTCTTTATTTTATTTTGTCTTATTTAGGACTGCCCTCGACTAAAGATTTCTCTGGTCGACTAGTAGTCGTTCATTTTAAGCGATTAGTCGACTAATCGCATGTTTATTAATAAACCATATAAATCATAATAATGAGACTTTAATTGCCTACATTGCGTAAGCACTCAAGTGCACGCAAAAAAAAGCTTGCCACAGTGCACCGGCAGATATAGATAACAGTAAAGAGGCTGCATTAACATTTTAATAATTTAATAAACTAGTGCTTTCTTTGTTTTCAGCTTAAGAGATGAAGTCGGCGACACTGACTCATCTCCACAGTGATGCGCATGTATGCATGTTTCATATGCATAACATAATCTGAGAATATTTGTTTTCCATTTGAATTGGTTCATTTGAAAGTAGACATTTCACTCTCTATAGATATATATTTCATGTCTGTAAGGCAAGTATACACAGAGTTTCGGAGTTTCGCGCTCAAGTTCAAAGAGACCAAGACGGCAGAAAGTGCATCCTGTTTTCTTTCATTATTTTACAAAAGCGCAATGTTTCATTGTTATTGTGAGTGCACAAAAATAAACGTAGAGTCTTTACAGATTGGAAAGATGTATTACTTTTAATACTGTATGACCAAAAATGATGGAGTACTTTAAGAGCAAGTGAGCACACCAGCGCCTCCATCTGTCTCCATCCTAATGTTCAGCTTCCACACTCCACACAGACACTTGAATAGCGCACATTTCTCTAGGTTAACAATAGATTGAGCGGCCATGTAAAGTTGTTACTACATACATCTTTCAGATGAAAAGCCATATTTGAGGTTGATGAATGATAGGTGAGTGTTTGGATATACTATATTACCACATAGACTACCCGTTAACGATCTGTCCGTCACGGACTGCGGGACTTCGCCACTTCCTGTGGAATTTTTTTTTTGCGACTAATAAAATTTTGGTCGACCAAGCCTCTTCTCATCGACTAAAGGTTAGTCAACTGTCAGGGGGCAGCCCTAATCTTATTTTCATTTTGTTTGTTTTTATTTTACCCTATAGACATATTTAAACAATTATTTTAGTCAATTATTCATTACACTTTTCACACAGGGCCATGTGGGTTTGGATTTTGTTTTCCCTTCATAAAAAAAAACCTTCATTTAAAAACTGCATGTTGTGTTTACTTGTGTTATATTTGATTAATATTTAAATTTGTTTGATGATCTGAAACATTAAAGTGTGACAAACATGCAAAAAAATAAAAAAAATCAGGAAGGGGGCCAACAATTTTTCACACCTCTGTGTGTGTGTGTGTGTGTGTGTGTGTATATATATATATATACACACACACACACACACACACATATATATATATATATATATATATATATATATATATATATACACATATATATAAATATAAATTTGAAGTGGATGTCAAGATAAAACGTTAAAAAAAAATTATATGACCTTATATTTAAGTATTTAAACAAACCTGCCGTACATAATCATTCAAAAGGTTTTTGTCTTCAGTGACAAAGTCCATTTTGACGTGTCAGTCCAAACTTGCCAAATTTTGTGAATTTTCCACTCGATTATTTACAGGGCATTGGGAAATCCTGCTCCAAGTTCCTGTCCGGAAAATGGAAAGAATGAAGATATTGAGTGTCTGTAAACAGCAGGCTTATAATAACTGCAGTTATGAAATCAATTCTCATGTGAGCGTCAGCTTATCAAAACAGTTCATCTGCATAATATTATATTTCTCAATGGGTTTTTGTCTGTGTTTGAGTGTGTGAATAATAGGGGTGTGCGATATATATCGTCTGCGATAATATTGTAATTGTTGTTTTAATGATGTGCGATTTGACATTATCCAGTATTTTGCAAAAACCATTCAAAACACCCCTACAGAGTGCACATGTACATTACATGAAGTCTAGACTAGAGCGTGCACACATTTAGAGTGTGCATCGATCACTGCATAGAATGATCACAATATTCAAGATATGGGGACAGAAAATGTATATATTTATATCATTTCATATAGTTAATCAATATCACACAAAGAATGCCCTTTCTTTCTCCAAAAATTACCATGATTACAAACTTAATACTGATTTTTTTTTTTTTTATACAACAGTTCAAAAAACAAGAAGTTAATTAAGAGACTTACGTAGACATCATATTGCCTGTTTTTGCTCTATTTTGACAACAAAAATAATTCCAAACAAAGCCAAAGCACTGTTTTGTGTCTCTGAGCAACATGGCGGTGATTCGTTCCTGAATGAATCAACTGTTTAAATGATTCGGTTCAATCGCAATGACTCACTTATTAACAGTGACTTGCTGCCACCCGCTGGCGGTATTAATTTCACATTTAAAATTTCTTTTTATTATTTAGATAATTTCAAATAACAGTATTCAACGCTTTATGTTTAATATATCAAAACATGTATTTGTAACTGCAGGTTAAATGCATTCATGTCCTGCATTAAACAGTATGTAAATACATCTAAATGTCTCTTCAGATGCAGCTTCTGTGTTTCCTCTGCATTGCAAAGATGAATTTAGTTGATACTGATTTCATTTGCTTGGTAACACCCCAAATGTCTTATTATTCTAATTCACTGATTAAATGTAAGAATTTGATTCAAAAGATAATGCACACTTTTAGAAAAATGACTTTATAAAGGTAAAAATGCCCATAAAAGGTAAAAATCCATTTAAACTTACTGTGAAAGATTAATTTCTATCAGTGTGAACTGACCACCACACAGAATATGAAGAATATCAAAAACTTCAGGAATCAGCTGTCCACAGCAGTCCTTAAGATATCAGCACAATAACACACTCAGTAAAATAATTATCGTAATCGATAAAATCCAAGAAAATATCGATATATTATTTTTTGTCAATATCGCACACCCCTAGTGAATAATCATCAGTGTCAGATGAATATGCTCATGTGTCTCAGGAAACAGACTCGTTTATTAAGAAATGACTGGTTAATGACTCTGTTTGTGTGTTTCAGAGCGAGTATGAGCAGCTGAATTACGCGCAGCAGCTGAAGGAGAGGCTGGAGGCCTTTACACAGGACTTCCTTCCTCATATGAAGGAGGAAGAGGAGGTGAGACTCACTTCATCAAACTGGTATTACATTAGAAGAAGAAAAACAGCACCAGCAGATCTTTTCAGTCATTTTCACATGTATTATGTTATATACATCACACAAAAGACACGTCTGAATTACATCAGATTTTATTAAAATTAGTCAGAAGTTCTTTAAGGTGTATCATACAATTCTCTAAGTTGAATCCCTGTAATTTTATTTTATTTTATTTTTTACTTGTTTTAATTGTTTCATTTATTTTATTTTATTGTTTTTATTTTTTTAATTTCATTATTTTGTTAATTTATTTTAAAGTACCTCATAAAATTCAATTAATAATACTTTATAGGTGTACCATATGATTCTGCAATATTTTTACAATTTTTCTGAGTCTCTTCTGTTCACCAAGGCTGCATTTATTTGATCAAAAATACAGTTAAAAATTGTGAAATATTTTTACAATTTCAAATAACTGTTTTCTAAGTAAATATGTTGTAAAATGTAATTTATTTCTGTGATCAAAGCTGAATTTTCAGCATCATTACTCCAGTCTTCAGTGTCACATGATCCTTCAGAAATCATTCTAATATGCTGATTTGCTGCTCAAGAAACATTTCTGATTATTATCAGTGTTGAAAACAGTTGAGCTGCTCAATATTTTTGCGGAAACTGTGATACATTTTATTTTTCAGGATTCACAGATGAATAGAAAGTTCAAAAGAACAGCATTTATTTGAAATAGAAATCTTTTGTAACTTTATAAATGTCTTTACTGTCACTTTTGATCAATTTAATGCATCCATTATGAATAAAAGTATTACTTTTTTTTTTTTAAATAATCAATGTACTTAGTTTATACGCTGTAATTTACTCCAAATAAAACTTAAAAATATATCTAATTTAACTGTGCAGTGGCCCCCGAGAAACTCCTGTTTACTGGTCACTCCTGTAGCTTAAAGCGCATTTTTTAATTGCATGTACTATGTACATTTGTGGATGTTTAGTAATCTGTCAGTCGTGTGTTTGTGGCTGTCAGTCTGATGTTTCTGTGTCTCTTCAGGTGTATCAGCCCATGCTGATGGAGTACTTCACGTATGAGGAGCTGAAGGCCATCAAGCGGCAGGTAATGCTGCAGCACTGCAGTAATCGCTCGTGGAGCTCCGCCGCAGATGTGCTGAAGGGCCTGAACCTCTGGAGTCACGCCGAGGAGCTGCACAAGGCCTTCAAATACTCCGACCACGAGAAGACCGAAGACGGTGAGAGTCCCAGAACTGTCCTACAGTCAGTGCATGAGTGAACCGCACAGACGTCAGTCTCAGCACAACCAACAGGGCTGCATAATTCATGCACAAAAGGGTTTAGGATATAAAAATGCAGAAATTAACTATTAGAAATTAAGTATAGCTAGAAATATTAGTATTGTAGTTTTACTGTATTATAATAATAGCTGTACTGTATAATAATAATAGTTGTAATAATAATAATAATAATAATAATAATAATACTTTTACTGTATTATAATAATAATAATAATAATAATAATAGTTATATTTTTCTAAAGACTTTTATAGTAATTTTTGTAGTGTTTAGTGTTTTTTTTATTTCTTGTTGTTGAATATTTTATTCAGTAAAACATCAGCAATAATAACATAATGATAATTATTATTATTATACTATCAGTATGACTTATTTTCTAGTTATGTTGATATATAATGAAAATATTTTTAAGCTCTACAAGCAAGCACAGCAAACCTTATTTATTTTGATCTCATTTATGTTTGCTTATTAGTTTTAAATCATTTATTTAACTATATATTATATATTTATAATACACATTTTTTATTACTTTTTTGATTTAGATATCTTATTTCTGTTACTTTTATTTTTTTATTTGTTTTTAAGTTGAATTGTATTTAATTCAGATAAATGCATGTTTCCAAGAATAATCAGAATTAGGTTTAATTTAATTTTGTTTTGTTTTGTCGTGTTTTTTTTTCATATGATTGTGTAAGCTGAATCCCTTTATTTATTTTATCTGTCTGTCTGTCTATCTATCTATCTATCTGTCTGTCTGTGTGTATATATATATATATATACACACACACACACACACATTATTTATACACTATACAATATTAATTTAAATATATTTATAAAATATATAATATTTATTATTCTATGATTTAGTTCTCATTTGTTGCATTTATTTTTTTGTTTTTCAGTTGAATAATATTTAAAGTTTTCAAATAAATGCTTGTTTACAAAAGCAGTGATTAAATAAATTGACAAGTATAATCATAATTAAGATAACTGAGCAGCCCTAGCACAGATGTCTCATTTACAGTAAGACCAATAAACATAAATAATAATAATAAAAGATTTTATGTCACTTTGTCGGCCCCCTTTTGAGTTGAAGAAAGTTCTTTCTTTTTGATGAAATATTATTAAAAAAAAGAAAAGAATTTTTAAAAAAAATATTTTTAAACATTATTTTATTTTATTTTTTTTTAATGTGTCTGAAATTGTAATTGCAATTTTTTTTAATCAGAAAAATTACAATTACATTTTTTCCCCAAATCATGCAGCCCTATTATCTACCGTCCTCAATGTGACGTACTTCTGCTTGAATATTTAGTTGAAAATAATGTAGGATGTATCTGTTTGTATGCTGTGATATTATTGATTGAGCGTTTGATTTCCTCACTCACATGCTCAGTTACGTCAGCTTTAGCAGAGGAGCGGCTGATTTCTAAATGTCTTTCCGTACTGAAGTAAATCTGAAGTTCCCCGCTCAGGCTGTAAATCATGTGCCGTGTTCAGCAGCTGCTGCTCTCAGATGTGATGTGTAAGCTGGGCTGTGGCTTGTTTCTCTCAGAGCGGGGCAGCGGTTGCGTGTCCGTCTCAGCGCTGCCGCAGGAGCTGCTGCTGCGGGTCTTCAGGTTTCTGGGGCCGGATGACCTGTGCCGCTGCGGACAGGTGTGCAGCGTCTGGGCTCAGGTGGCCAAGACCGGATCTCTGTGGAGACACCTGTATCCCGTCCGCTGGGCTAGAGGTGCGTTATATCTCTGTATTATTGAACATCAGTGAGTGCAGAGAAAGCTGGGATTATAAAATGAGCCACATTGAAGCCGACATGAGATGGGTGACTTTACTATGATATTGTGGAAAATAAAAGTAGGAACTTGATTTTATCCATTGTTGTTGACTGGATTGTGAAAGGTGAGTGTTGCACACTACACAATGAGAGCTGTTGGTCAACCAGAGCATTCCAACATATTTGATCGAATTATTTTAAGCTAATTTATTTTTATTTATTATTATTATTATATATATGTCCCTGGACCACAAAACCAGTCATAAGGGTCAATATTTGAAATTTATACAACACCTGAAAACTGAATAAATAAGCTTGTTAGGATAGGACAATATTTGACTGAAATACAACTATTTGAAAATCTGGAATCTGAGGGTGCAAAAAAATCAAAATATTGAGACAATCACCTTTAAAGTTGTCCAAATGAAGTTCATAGCAATGCATATTACTAATAAAAAATTACGTTTTGACATATTTACGGTAGGAAATTTACAAAATATCTTCATGGAACATGATCTTTATTTAAAATCCTAATGATTTTTGGCATAAAAGAAAAATGGATAATTTTTACCCATACAATGTATTTTTGGCTATTGCTACAAATATACGTGTGATTTAAGACTGGTTGTGTGGTCCAGGGTCACATATATATATATATATATATATATATATATATATATATATGAATATGAATTAATTAATTATATATATATATGAATTATATTGAAGGTTCAAGGAAATCCACTGTTAAAAAAGACAAGATAGAAAAAGTTTAATAGATATATGATGCTTTCAAAGTCAAAGAGTAACTATATAAAATTATATTACATTACTGATATTCTAAATTAAAAATATTATATTTATATAATTATATGAAATTATTGAACTATATTAAATTTAAGTTAAAAAAAAAATGCTCAATAGATGCATGATGCTTTTGAAGTCAGTGTGTCAGCATATTAAATTATAAATATTATAAATTACATTCAAATAATTGTATGAAATTCTATTTATTTATTTAAAATATATCAAATAAAAAATTATATTTCTCACTTTTTTAGAATTTTTATGTAATTGTTATCATTTTGTAAGATCTTTAATTGTATATTCTATTGTTTTGTATGATTTATTATTGTTAGTATTCATTGTTTATTCAATTATTTTATTTTATTATTATTAATTATTTATTTTTTTAATTTATTTATATATTTTGTTGCCATGAATATACCATTAGATGATACAGCATTAAAAAAGGTTTGTGATAAATAATTGTGATCTCATTATTTATCAAAATCATTGTAATTATAATTTTTGCCATAATTAAGCAGCTCTACCATAGATGGACTATTCACAATAGGGCCAGTAATTAAAAAAAAATAAATAAAAATAAATAATAAAAAAAATTTAATAAACAGAACATAAATAGCATCAATTTCAATTTTGTGTCACTTTGTTGCCCTCTTGTGACCATACTTGCTGAGATCTGTGGAGTCATTTAGATTAAGGAAGTTATTACGATAAAAAATATTTTGATAAAAAATATTTTTCCAATTCTGTAATACGCACCAAAGAATTAATTATGAAAATTATTTTCATAAATAATTCTAAAACTTTAAATTAATACAAACAGTAGTATACTGCATTAGTTAATTATTTTTATATTTATTTTATTTATTTTTTTATAATTTTTATATTTTTTATAATTAATTTTTAAGGATTTTTATAACTCATTATAAAACTTTTATTTTTATTATTTTTATTTAAAATAAAAAAATTATAATTTTTACATTTATTTTTTTATTATTAATTATAAAAGTTTAATTAAAACACTGCATTCATGTCTCATGAGTTATTTTACATTTTTAATGCAGTTTTAAAGGGATAGTTCACCCCAAAATGAAAATTCTGTCATTAATTACTCACCCTCCTGTCGTTCCAAACCTGTAAGACCTTCGTTCATCTTCGGAACACAAATTAAGATATTTTTGATGAAATGTGAGAGCTCTCTGACCCTCCCATAGACAGCAACGCAACTGTAATGTTCCCAGGTCCAGAAATGTAGTAAGGACATCGGTAAAACTGTCCATGTGACATCAGTGACTCAGCTTCGATTTTGCGAAGCTACGAGAATACTTTTTGAGTGCAAAGAAAACAAAAATAATGACTTTATTCAACAATTCTTCTCCCCTGAGTTACTGTCTTCTGCCATTTCAGAGAGTATCAAACGCATACGCACGCTTTCCCCTGAGCGTAAACAACGCTGATTACGTCAATTACACTCTTGGGTTCTCTCCAAAATGGTGAAAGACGTAACTCAGGGGAGAAGAATTGTTAAATAAATTCTTAGTTTTGTTTTCTTTGCACACAAGAAAGTATTCTCATAGCTTCGCAAAACTGAAACTGAGCCACCGATGTCCTTACTACATTTCTGGACCTGGGAACATTACAGTTGTGCTGCTGTCTATGGAGGGTCAGAGAGCTCTCACATTTCATCAAAAATATCTTGATTTGTGTTCTGAAGATGAACGAAGGTCTTACAGGTTTGGAACGACATGAGGGTGAATAATTAATGACAGAATTTTCATTTTGGGGGGAACTATCCCTTTAATGACAAAAATAATTAAAGATTGATTTGAGTACATTGCACTGTGGAATACAGTATCTCACACGGTGTGATCTGCTGATTTGTTGTAGTGTGTGTGTGTGTGAGTGTGAGAGAGCACTTGTTTTTACTACTTTGTGAGGACCAAAAGACCGCACAAAGATAGTAAAACTAGAAAAGTTTGACTTTGTGGGGTCCTTAAATCGGACCATGATCTTTTATATAAGACTATAAGATGACTAAATATACTATCATCCAAACCTAAACCTACCAGTCACTCAAAACATTCTTATATTTAGATATAACAATCTTTTAACATTCTTAAAATCTTTTAACATTCTTCTATATAACATTCTTATATAGGGCTGGGCGATATATCTCATGCGATATGCATGTGCATCTCGTCAGTAAAGCCGGTTTCTTGATTAGCGGTAAATCTACATCACCTGTTTTCAAATGGAGCGGCATTTAATACACAGAGGCGTAGTTCACTTACAAGCTAGGCAATATCGCATTCATTATCGTAGATGAATCGCCTTTGATAATGAACGCGATATTGCCTAGCTTGTAAGTGAACTACGCCTCTGTGTATTAAATGCCGCTCCATTTGAAAACAGGTGATGTAGATTTACCGCTAATCAAGAAACCGGCTTTACTGATGAGATGCGCATGCATATCGCATGCGATATATCGCCCAGCCCTATTCTTATATACGAATGTTAAAATGAAGTTATGTTTGTGTGATTGGTAGGTTTAGGGTTGGTGTTGGTTAGGTTCATACTATAGCGAGTTTTGACATTCTAAACATTCTTTATTATCATTTTTAAGATGTTGTCTTTGTGGAGTCCAACTAAAGGACACAAAGTACTATATTTCTGTTTTTACTATCTTTGTGGGGACATTAGGATCCCACAAAGTAGTATAAACAAGGATTTGTGTGTGTGTGTGTGTGTGTGTGTGTGTGTAGGTGATTATTACTGCGGTCCTCCGGGCGAGTCGGACCAGGAGCCAGATGAGGAGTGGGTGAGGAGTCTGCAGGATGAGGGGCGAGCGTATCAGGAATGGGACGAGGACGCAGACGTGGATGAATCAGGTGAGCCTGCTGCTCTGCTCAACACCTCCCATGATCCTCTGGGCCGTATCTTAGCTGTGTTCCTGCTGTGTGTTCAGAGGAGTCGTCTGAGGAGCCTCCAGCCATCAGTGCGGTTCAGAGAGAGAAGAGGCTGCTGAACGGGATCATCCAAAACCTGCTGCCCGCCGTCGGGCCGTCCGTGCGCTCGCTCTGCCTGGCCTACAGCTCCGCCGTCTCCAGCAAGATGGTGCGTACGTCTGCAATGACTGTACGATGAGGAAATGTTATTTCTGTGATTTTTACCAACGTCTACAGAATGTTTGTAGACATTCATGAAACTTGCCTAAATATATGAGGAAATTTGAAGTAATTTGCCTGTAAAACAGATAGGGCTGCAACAATTCGATTTTAAAAAATCCTCGATTGCGTTTTGCCCGTGTCGAGTAATTGGCAAAATACCGGAAGTGGCGCATTCCACATATTAAAGAATTAGTCCACTTCCAGAATAAAAATTTCCTTATAATTTACTCACCCCCATGTCATCCCAGATGTTCATGTCTTTCTTTCTTCAGGCGCAAAGAAATTATGTTTTTTGAGGAAAACATTTCAGGATTTTTATATATATATATATATATATATATATATATATATATATATATATATATATATATATATATATATATATATTTATAATTATATATATTTATATTTACTATGCAGTGTGAGGACCAAACCAAATTTCCAGGTGCTCTTATGAGAACCAGGCTGAAAAACTTATGTGCACCCCTGGATATATAGTTATTATATAAAATATTTGAAAGATTTCTTTGACTATTAAACATACTTTACATACTTTACCTGTTTTTATTGTTATTACATTTTTATTATTGAAATGAATTAATACTTTTTAAATAGGTTTCATCTGGGAACTAATTATAATTATATTCAAATTTATATTCTATTGTATTATATATATTATTTGTATTATATCTTTATAAATTATAGTTATTATATTGTATTTTTGTAAAATAACTTTGACTATTAAGCATATTTTCCTGGTCTGTCCTGCTGTTATGTTAGTAATATGTTATTCATTTATTATTATTATTAAATGTAATTAATTCTACTTATATTTATATATTATACTGTATTAATTATATTGTTATATTATTATATTCCTATGAAATATAGTTATTATATTTAAGTTTACTATTTATAGTTGTTCTTATCATTTGAATATAAATGTAATTGTATATTTTATTTTATATCATTTTTTAGTAATGTATTCCTTGATGCTGTTATGCCATTTAAATAAAGAAATAAGTAAATAAGTACCCTGATTTCTTCTTCCAGGTGCGACAGATCCTCAGTTTGTGCCCAAACCTGACTCACCTGGATCTCACGCAGACTGACGTCTCAGACTCTGCCTTTGATAGGTTGGTTTCTCTTCTGATTTGTGTTTCCAAACCAAACTTTGGCTCTGATATCCCACACTCATCTGGGTATTTGTTATAATGGCACATTGATTTTATGCAACCCATTTGCCATTGTGAATAATATAACTGTCCACTTGTGTTTTTCCAGCTGGGCGGAGTTTGGGGCATGTCGTAATCTGGAGCGGCTGGATCTCTCGGGATGCGACAAAATCACGGACCGCACTCTGAAGATCGTGTCTCTGGGATTGGGTGACTTAACGGCACCCAGTCCGGATCGCAGAGCCAAGCTGCTGAAAGCCCCGCCCTCTCCAATCAAATTCCAGGACAACTGTTCCCTCCCACCAATGGGACGCAGCTGCCAGGATCTCATTTTTAAGCGGAGACCCGGTGGGCGTGGCTCCGGATGTGGCCCCGCCCACGTGTGGGTTCTCAACCAATCCAAACTCGCAGACATTGAGGATGCGGCTGACTGGAGCAGACGGGGGGGTGTGGCTTCTCAGGAAAGTGGGCATGGCTGCATTTTGGATTCGCAGGGAGGTGGCAGCTCATGCTGCTGTAGGAGGAGCCGGAGGCGGAGCTTTAGGACTGGTATTAGCTCCTCCCACTGGCAGTATGGCTCAATGGGCGACGCCCTCTGCGGTCACTCCACCTGCTGCACTTCAGACATGGCGCTCTGGACTGTGAGAGAAGCGCAGTGTGACCTCCAGGCCACAGGGGTCAGTGTTGAGTTTCGGACTAAATGCTTGTTTGAGGGTGAATCTTGCCCAGAGCATCAAAACAGGACTAACCAATCAGGAGCCTATCGGGCACTCAGGTTCCTCAGCCTGTCTGGATGCTATCAGATCACGGATCTCAGCTTGAGGTACAAAATATACACAGTCATAAGCGGTTTGTTGTCATAATGCCACAGTTTCAGTAGTTTGTGGAAATACCTGAGAAATTTCATGATTCTTTTAAAAAAAATTAGATACATCAGTAAAAGCAAATATGCTGTTAAACACATTCCTTTAGTAAAAAAGTTAAATTAAAATTAAATGAAAACAAGACAAGCTTTCAAGTTCTCAGTGAAGTTAAAATTATCAGATTTCCCATGCAAATATTTAGGTCAGTTTTTATATATACAGTATGTTGCTAAATTATTTTTGTATATTTTTAACATTTATATATTTATTATATAATTAAGATTTGTTTATTATATAATTAAGATTTGTTAATATTTTACCTTTATTTTTATATTCTGTTATATATATATATATATATATATATATATATATATATATATATATATATATATATATGTATATATATATATATATATGTGTATATATATATATATATATATATATATATATATATATATGTGTATATATATATATGTATGTATGTATATATATATATATATATGTATATATATATATATATATATATATATGTATATATATATATATATATATATATAAATTCTTTTTTTTTTTTTTTGGTTTATTTATATTTGCCCCTACTTTATTTTTAATTCAGCTTTAATCATTTTATTATTTGAACTTATTTCAGATAGCTGTCAAGGCAATATTTTTAACTTTATTTCTTTTTTCAAGTTTTTTTGTGTAATATTTTATTTTATTTCAGTTTCATTTCAATTACTGAAATAATTTTTGAATAGTCTTAGTTTCTTATTTTTAAGTTTAAGTTGTTCATCTAATATTTATATTATTTTATTTCAGCTTTATTTCAATTAATGAAAACAATTTGTAATAGTTTTAGTTTTAGCAAACAGTAGCAACATTGGTTATTAAACAAATTGTTTTAGCAATTTGGTTATGTAATTTTATTGTTGTTTTCTTCAGATAGTTATATTTATCTTTATTTTTATTTCAGTTTTAGCTTTAATAATTTTAGTACTCTTTTCAGCTTGAACTTATTTCAGATTTCTAATTGTCAATTTTTTTTTTAAGTTTCAAAAAATTTAAGTTTTTCCCACATTTATTTTTTATTTTATTTTAAGTTTATTTTTATTTAAAATATTTTTCAATAGTTTTAGGTAACAGTAACAATGCTTGTTATTAAAAAATTAACAGTGAATTGGATTACAAGCAGTATCAACAATTAATAATTTAAAATGAACTCTTTAAATTATACAAAACATTAGTAAAGATGTCATGATGCTTTTGAGCTCTCTTTGTGCTCTGAAATCTTGACTTTTTTTTTCTTGAAATCGCAGACATTTATATGGTGCAGAGCAACCAGTGTCTGAAGGTTTGTGTGTGTTTGCTGCAGGTGTCTGTCTCAGCGTGGAGGACTCCCTCTGCTGGTGCATCTCAATCTCTCCGGCTGTCTGCTCATCACAGGGGCGGGGCTTCAGGAGCTGGTGTCCGTTTGCCCCTCCCTCAACATCGAGCACTTTTACTACTGCGATAACATTAACGGTAACACACACTCGCACATAGACAGAACGCACTCACTCTGATTCATGACACACTTTATACAAGAGTCCAGCCAGACAATCTACATGAATAGAGAGTGTTCAAACTGTGCTGCTGCTGTTTATGACACAAAAACTCGTTTCAAACTGGGTTTCTGACAAGCTAGTAATAATAAATAATGAGTGATACCTTATTTTAAGGACCTAATCTCACTATTAACTAGTTGCTTATTAGCATGCATATTACTAGCATGTTGGCTGTTTATTAGTACTTAGAAAGCACATATTAATACCTTATTCTACATGACTGTATTTTAGTTCTCTTAATCCATCCCATACCTAAAATTAACAGCTACCTTACTAACTATTTATAAGCAGGAGGCAAATGTAGTAGTTAATAGTGAGAATTGGTACCCAAACTAAAGTGTGACCAAATAATGTTTATTTTGATGGTTTTGATTTAAAAGTGATTTATTTTTAATATTTATTTTAGAAATAATATAAAAAATGTCAAATCAAAATAATTTTTTAAATTATTCATCAGAATTAAACTCTATTTTGATTTGACTTAAATAAAAAGTTTAAATATATGTATATATTTACATTTACATTTACATTTAGTCAATTAGCAGACGCTTTTATCCAAAGCAACTTACAAATGAGGACAATAAAAGCAATCAAAACCAACAAAAGAGCAACAACATGCCAGCGATATGACAAGTCTCGGTTAGCCTAACGCAGTACACATAGCAAGTTTTTTTTTTTTTTTTAAACAAGTAGATAGAATATAGAAAAGAAAGCTAGTGTTTTAGTTTTTTAAGAAAAGCTAGCAGAGAATAAATATTCAATTGATAGAGGGTCAAGTGTGTGTGTGTGTGTGTGTTTTGTTTTGTTTTGTTTTTTTTTTTTAATAAAAAGAAAGGAGATAGATCAAATAAAATTAGAAAAGAGAATCCTAGAGTTAGAGGGTCAAATAAAGATGGAAGAGATGGGTTTTTAGCCGTTTCTTGAAGATGGCTAAGCATTCAGCTGCTCGGATTGAGTTAGGCAGGTCATTCCACCAGATGGGAACAGTTAATGAAAAAGTCAGAGAAAGTGATTTTGTGCCTCTTTGGGAAGGCACAATAATGCGGTGTTCACTTGCAGAACGCAAGTTTCTAGAGGGCACATAGGTCTGAAGTACTGAATTTAGGTAAAGGGGTGCAGAGCCAAAGGTGGTTTTGTATGCAAACATTAATGCCTTGAATTTTATGCGAGCCGCTATTGGTAGCCAGTGCAAATTGATGAACAGAGGTGTGACGTGCGTTCTTTTCAACTCATTAAAGATTAATCTTGCAGCGGTATTTTGGATTAAGTGTAGAGGTTTGATGGAATTGGCTGGAAGACCTGCCAAGAGAGCATTGCAATAGTCAAGTCTGGACAGAACAAGAGCTTGAACAAGGAGTTGTGTTGCATATTCCGAAAGAAAGGGCCTGATCTTCCTAATATTATAGAAAGCAAATCTGCAGGACCGGGCAGTTTTAGCAATGTGGTCTGAGAAATTCAGCTTATCGTCAATCACAACTCCAAGGTTTCTGGCTGTTTTTGAAGGAGTAATGGTTGATGAGCCTAACTGGAAGGTAAAATTGTGATGAAGTGATGGATTTGCTGAAACTACAAGCAGTTCTGTCTTAGCAAGGTTGAGTTGAAGGTGATGGTCCTTCATCCAGCAAGAAATGTCTGTTATACATGCTGAGATGTGAGCAGTTATCGTCGGATCATCAGGATGGAATGAGAGGTAGAGTTGAGTGTCATCAGCATAGCAGTGATATGAAAAGCCATGTTTCTGAATGACAGAGCCTAATGATGCCATATAGACAGAGAAGAGAAGTGGTCCAAAGACTGAGCCCTGAGGCACCCCAGTAGCTAGATGTTGTGACATGGATACTTCACCTCTCCAAGATACCTTGAAGGATCTATCTGAGAGGTAAGACTCAAACCACTGGAGAGCGGTTCCTGAGATGCCCTTTCTCAATAGGGTTGACAGGAGGATCTGGTGGTTGACCGTATCAAAAGCAGCGGATAGATGCAGCAAGATAAGTAATGAAGACTTGGAAGCCGCGCTTGCAAGTCTTAGGGCTTCAACAACTGAGAGCAAGGCAGTTTCGGTCGAATGTCCACTTCTGAAGCCAGACTGGTTACTGTCCTGGAGGTTGTTCTGTGTGAGAAAGGCAGAGACTTGTTTGAACACAACTCGTTCAAGTGTTTTTGCAATGAAAGGTAGAAAGGAAACCAGTCTATAGTTCCCTAAAAGAGTTGGATTAAGAGTGGGTTTCTTAAGAAGTGGGGTTATACGAGCCTGTTTAAATGCTGAGGGAAAAACTCCAGTGTGAAGGGATGTGTTAACGATGTGAGTGAGTACAGGTATAACTGTAGGAGAAATGGCTTGAAAGAGATGGGATGGAATAGGATCAAGTGGACAAGTAGTAGGATGACTGGAAAGGATGAGTTTAGAGACTTCAGCCTCAGAGAGTGGAGAGAAGGATGTGAACGAGTGTATGTTTGATGGTAAGATGTGTTTGACAGCTTGTGGTGTGGAGAATTGTGCAGTGAGGTTAGTAAATTTATTAATGAAGAATGTGGCAAAGTCGTCAGCTGTTAGAGTTGATGAAGGAGGGGGAGGAGGAGGACAAAGGAGGGAGGAGAATGTTTTAAAGAGCATGTGAGAGTTAGGCGAATTGTTAATTTTGTCGTGATAGTATGTTCTTTTCGCAGTAGAGACATTAGCAGAAAAGTCAGAGAGGAGTGATCGATATAAATTAAGGTCAGTAGGATTTTGTGAATTGCGCCATATCCTCTCTGCAGCCCTGAGCTTAGAACGATGTTCGCGGAGAACGTCAGATAGCCAAGGGGCAGAAGGGGTGGTACGGGCTGGCCTGGAAGATAAAGGGCAGAAAGTATCTAAACAAGATGTCAGAGTGGAACAGAAAGTATCAGTAGCACTGTTAGCATCAAGAGATGATAACTGTATAGAGGGAAGAAGCGAAGATGAAACCATAGCAGATAACCGGGAGGGTGAGAGTGAGTGTAAGTTACGTCGAAAAGTGACATGTGGAGGGGTATGTGTTGTGTCAGGAATCATGTCGAGGTTAAGAGTGAGGAGGAAGTGATCCGAGGTGTGCAGTGGAGTAACCAGCACATGATCAGTGGAGCAGTGTCGTGTGTAAATAAGGTCCAGTTGGTTGCCTGATTTGTGAGTAGCCATAGTTAACATTCTCTTGAGATCAAAAGAGGCAAGCAGAGTGTGGAAGTCTGCAGCTTGAGGTTTATCGAGGTGGATGTTGAAGTCTCCAAGTATAACTAAGGGAGTACCATCCTCAGGAAAGGTTGAGAGCAACACATCTAATTCTTCCACGAAGTTACCTAGTGGTCCTGGAGGTCGATAAACAACTAAAAAATGGATTTTTAGAGGGTAGGTAATAGTAACCGAATGTGATTCAAAGGAGCTGTTGATACACAGAGATGGTAAAGGAGTAAATTTCCAATTATTAGAAATGAGCAGACCAGTACCTCCACCTCTTCCAGTTAAACAGGGGGTGTGGGAAAAGGAGAAATTATTGGAGAGAGCTGCAGGTGTAGCATTGTCCTCTGGTTTGATCCAAGTCTCTGTCAGGGCCATGCGGTTTAGCCTTGAATGACTAGTAATGGAAGTAATGAAATCAGCTTTGTTGACAGCAGACTGACAATTCCAGAGACCAATAGAAAAAGAAAGTAGTGTATTAGTAGACATAGGCAAAGTGCGCAGGTTGTTAGGATTGCGCTGCCTACAGTGTGTGATGCGAGGTTTGCAAGTGGTAGTGATAGTAGTGATCTGAAAACACATAGTAAGAATTAGTTATAAAACAGAAGTGAAACAAGTAATAGGAAAGAGGATAAATAAAAAGTGATACTTATATCCCTTGCCGGTGTCCCTGCCCGGTGGAGTCGCACAGTAGAGTCGATGGTCTTTACACTCTTCGGGCTTCACACGAGGGCTGCCGCGACCGCTGCTGCGGTAAACTAAGCTTATTTATACCCGTCTAACAAATTACCAACTGAATTCAGCTGAACACACTTTCCTGTTAAATCACAATAAATGGCCAAGCAAGCACAGATACTGACAAGGTACACGATACAGTACGAGACCAAACGCGATTTCAGCACGTCTCTACACAGTAAACAAAACAAGCGTTTCCTAGCAACAGCAACTGCGCTAAATACTAATGAGACAAATAAATACACTTACGAGATGCTTTTAACTTCCGCTGATGGACTGCTTCTCTCAAAGAGTATTTCTTACACTGTCTTCTGCTGGCGCTTGAACACACTTTCTTGTTAAATCACAATAAATGGCCAAGCAAGCACAGATACTGACAAGGTACACGATACAGTATGAGACGAAACGCGATTTCAGCACGTCTCTACACAGTAAACAAAACAAGCATATTACATATATATATATATATATATATATATATACATTAGTTTTAAAATCTTACATATATAGACATGCACACTAATATAAGTATTAGTGTTTTAGATGTTCAAATATTCAATATATCTCTCTCTCTCTCTCTCTCTATATATATATATATATATATATATATATACAGGTGCATCTCAATAAATTAGAACATCGTGGAAAAGTTAATTTATTTCAGTAATTCAACTCAAATTGTGAAACTCGTGTATTAAATAAATTCAATGCACACAGACTGAAGTAGTTTAAGTCTTTGGTTCTTTTAATTGTGATGATTTTGGCTCACATTTAACAAAAACCCACCAATTCACTAACTCAACAAATTAGAATATGGTGACATGCGAATCAGCTAATCAACTCAAAACACCTGCAAAGGTTTCCTGAGCCTTCAAAATGGTCTCTCAGTTTGGTTCACTAGGCTACACAATCATGGGGAAGACTGCTGATCTGACAGTTGTCCAGAAGGCAATCATTGACACCCTTCACAAGGAGGGTAAGCCACGAACATTCATTGCCAAAGAAGCTGGCTGTTCACAGAGTGCTGTATCCAAGCATGTTAACAGAAAGTTGAGTGGAAGGAAAAAGTGTGGAAGAAAAAGATGCACAACCAACTGAGAGAACCGCAGCCTTATGAGGATTGTCAAGCAAAATTGATTCAAGAATTTGGGTGAACTTCACAAGGAATGGACTGAGGCTGGGGTCAAGGCATCAAGAGCCACCATACACAGACGTGTCAAGGAATTTGGCTACAGTTGTCGTATTCCTCTTGTTAAGCCACTCCTGAACCACAGACAACGTCAGAGGCGTCTTACCTGGGCTAAGGAGAAGAAGAACTGGACTGTTGCCCAGTGGTCCAAAGTCCTCTTTTCAGATGAGAGCAAGTTTTGTATTTCATTTGGAAACCAAGGTCCTAGAGTCTGGAGGAAGGGTGGAGAAGCTCATAGCCCAAGTTGCTTGAAGTCCAGTGTTAAGTTTCCACAGTCTGTGATGATTTGGGGTGCAATGCCATCTGCAGGTGTTGGACCATTGTGTTTTTTGAAAACCAGAGTCACTGCACCCGTTTACCAAGAAATTTTGGAGCACTTCATGCTTCCTTCTGCTGACCGGCTTTTTAAAGATGCTGATTTCATTTTCCAGCAGGATTTGGCACCTGCCCACACTGCCAAAAGCACCAAAAGTTGGTTTTAAATGACCATGGTGTTGGTGTGCTTGACTGGCCAGCAAACTCACCAGACCTGAACTCCATAGAGAATCTATGGGGTATTGTAAAGAGGAAAATGAGAAACAAGAGACCAAAAAATGCAGATGCGCTGAAAGCCACTGTCAAAGAAACCTGGGCTTCCATACCATCTCAGCAGTGCCACAAACTGATCACCTCCATGCCACGCCGAATTGAGGAAGTAATTAAAGCAAAAGGAGCCCCTACCAAGTATTGAGTACATATACAGTAAATGAACATACTTTCCAGAAGGCCAACAATTCACTAAAAATGTTTTTTGTTTTTTTTATTGGTCTTATGAAGTATTCTAATTTGTTGAGATAGTGAATTGGTGGGTTTTGTTAAATGTGAGCCAAAATCATCACAATTAAAAGAACCAAAGACTTAAACTACTTCAGTCTGTGTGCATTGAATTTATTTAATACACAAGTTTCACAATTTGAGTTGAGTTAGTGAAATAAATGAACTTTTCCACGACATTCTAATTCATTGAGATGCACCTGTCTATGTGTGTATATATATACACACATAGTATATCAGTATATATATATATATATATATATATATATATATATATATATATATATATATATATATATATATATATATATACTTAAAGTCTCTAAATATTTTAGCTTAAAGGTGCTTGGCTGACAAAAACATTTGTGAAACCCAGTGTTATATGAATCTAACGAATGTATGATGTGATATGATATATGAAAAAGTCTGCTAAATGTAAATGACTGTAATGCACACAATTCCACATGTGAAGTCCAAAGTCCAAGTATGACGGCATCTTGGTAAGTAAAGGGTGGGTTATTATGAAAGCTGTCTTTATCTGACTTAATGTGTAACATCTCATAGACTAGTTGCATCTTATTATTTGCATTCAGCATTTTTGGGTTGCGACCCACCACTTCTCTTGAATACAGCTCTAGATGTACAGTTTATTCTTCTGTTTAGTAAATGTCCTCTTTGGACTCATTTATGAACAAACTCTTTGTTCCAGCACATGAATCAAAAGCTTTGTCTCTTTAGTTTAGTTTTTTTTTTTTTAACTTGAATTTCTCTGTGGTTCTGCAGGTCCTCATGCTGACAAGGCCAGCGGATGTCAGAATCTGCAGTGTGGCTTCAGGGCTTGCTGTCGATCCGGAGAGTGATGCTCTTTTCTCTGTATTTATCTCTCTTTACCCCTCTCCTCCTGTCCCTCTCTCATCCATGTGCACTTTAATCGGGAAATTGGTTCAAGATGGTCTTCGACGCAATTTGGTTTCCCTAAAATCAAAAATGCTTCAAATAAAGTGAAATTCGGCATTGTAAACCAATCACCTTCATTGCAATTTCTGAGAGGTATTGTGAAGGAACTAAATGATGTATATTTGTAAATAATTCAATTGCCCACAGGCTTCTCTCCACTCACGTGGGATGAAAGACGCTCTTTAAATGGAAATTTTGAGTATTTTAAGATGTTAGTGTGGGTTTTTTTGTTTTGAGTGTTTCACCCAGGCACATTTAGAGACTCTAACGCCGCCATCTTAAGCTCAATTCTGACTTTACTGAAGCATTACTTTAGATTTGATGTCAAATCACCTGCTTTGGTTCCCCTACTCTGGACTTAAAAGTTCATGAATAGGAAAAATACACTAGATAAGTTAATAGGCTTGAGTTCACAAGTTCATTGAGTTGTAGTTTGTCAAACGATGCAGGTGTTTTGGAAAACAACCAGTTAATAACCAGAAGCTATGTTATTGTGTTTACATCCTGATGTGGGAATGACTAGATGGTTGCCAGATATTATTTGCAAATATTCTCTCCAGCTTAATTGAGCGAAACATCATCTGTGACTAAATATCTGGCAACCGTGTCAAAGTGGGAGCGTTTTCCCAGAATTCAAGCGTTGGTTGGTTAAAAAAGTGGTTTGTGAACTGTAGTAAGTCCTGGGTATATTATACTCCTTAATTCTCCACTCATTCTCAAGTTTATTTTTATTTTTTAGATGCTGCATGATCTGTTTCTTTTGGGTTCATTAGCTGACCATTAAAAGCACCTTGAGATAACATTTGTCTGTGTTGAAGTCTTTATTGAGCAATGGGGTTAAGCTCCAAAAAGGGCAAAACAGTTTGCAAAAGTATTGTACAAGTTGACGTATGACATTATATTCCAGGCCATGTGATGCTTTGTATGAGGAAAAGACGAAAATTTAAGTCGTTTTTCATTTCTGCTTCTGCATATTCAAACTTGGTGGTTTGTGTTTATTTACGAAACCACCATGAGACTCAATGGTGTTTGGTTTCGATGACCTCAAACCTGTGCAACAAGTTTGAAAATGTACATGTGTGAATGAAAAAGCTGCTCTTGGCAGATCTTATTTTGTGTTCTGTGGAAAAAAAGTCATATAGACTTGGAACAACATGAGGCTGAGAAAAAATGGACAGAATTTTAATTCTTGGGCGAACTTCAAGAATTAAATTCCCATTAATGAAAACTTTTAAGTATTGAACCATGTACGAAAAATTACCTGCTATCTTCAATTTACCATCAAAAGACATCACAGATTTGAACCTCAGAAGCTTGTATGTGAAACTAATGCATTTTTGCGTTAAATGTCAAATGAAATGTAAAACAAATGTACATGGAGAACACAAGTGCAGTACCTTAAAAAAGATTCCCTAACGCATCAGCCTACCAAAAAAAATCATATCAACAGATTGCATTTATCGATGATGCTATTTCCCCCTATGATTTATTTTAAAAATATTTTTATTCTGGACAATTCAGGATAGGAAACTCTTCACCTTAATTTACTTTGGGGTTTTTTTTATTCAAGATTGCTGGCACGTCGCTTTCCACATCTGAGATATTTGTTTCTCCTCACAGCTGTTATTATGCGTCTTTGATTTATACATGCTTTATTGTTTCTGGGTCTGTCAACTACTTGCGGTGATCCGCCTTCTTGCAGTTCACAAAATTTTGCAGTTGAGCACTGAAAGAGCCCAAATCCTGGATGAAGAGGTTGAGTGAACCTGGTCTGGACTTTGTGAAGGAGGATCATGGTATCTGAGACACTGTAGAAGGACAGTAGTCCTGCTCGGTGGTCCAGATACACCCCGATCCGGTGGGACAGGGGTACATTGATCTCCGTCTCCTTGTTGTTGTGCACTAGTGCATATCTGAATATGGAGCAGTCCAGACTCCAGGAGTGCCTGTTGTACCCAAACCCACTGTCGTCTCCTTGCCCAGTTCTGTGGATGTCTTTGTAGGACACTGCAATGTCGACTCCATACTGCCCGCTCCAGACCGCCTCCCAGTAGCAGCGACCTATCAGACCTTCCTTGCTCAGCACCTGGGCCCACCATTCAAAGCGGTCCGGATGTTCTGGGTATGACTGGGGCTCAATACTGCAAGCCACAGCCCGGTTCTGCTCTGTTAACTGAAGGTTCCTGTGGGCCGTGTTTGGGTCCAGACTCAAGGGAACCAGAACTGATGGAAAATGAGAAACAAGGTGAAAACGCAAAACCCACGTAAAGCCTGACTTTACCCCAAAGCAAACCAATACCAGTGTATGCACACTAACTTAGATCTCCAAAACTTGGTAAGTTGTCATAAGGGGCTTTCGCACCGGAGGAACCTTTTCATAGAATTATTGGCTGAAGTTCACGCTTTTTGGCGTGTTCGCACCACAGGATCTAGGAACGTATTTAGTTCTAGGAATTCCATTTGGGGGAACTAAATTAGCTACTCTGAAGTAGAGTATGGTCTAAAATAGTTCTATAGGAACTACCAGTGGCATACGTGTATGCTGATTGGCCAAACGCATTTGACACACTGGCTACCTGGCATTTTTAAAAAGCTGTGTAAAAATATGTGCTCCACGAACATGGAAAACATTCTCTGCAGTGTTTTGTTCTTTTCTCAGCCTCGATGATAACACTGCAAGTTGTCAGGGAGAATTAGTCAGGAGATTTAGTCAGATTTTCATGCTCTTTCAATTGTGTAAATTGTGTGCTTACATTCCATCTCTATTATCACGAAAGCCACGACACACAACAAAAACAGCTCCGATCACGGCGTTCTCCATTCACTGGTTGTTGACGTTTGTAAATGCCGCATATAAATGGCGCTTTTGCACCCGAGGAACTATTTCATAGTTCCTAGAACTATTGGTGGAAGTTCCCGCTTTTTGGCGTGTTCGCACCGCAGGAACTAGGAACGTATTTAGTTCTAGGAACTCCATTTGGGGGATCTAATTTAGCTCCTACTTCAGAGTAGGGTCTAAAACGGTTCTATAGGAACCATCAGTGACGTAAGTGTATGATGACTGGCCAAACGCATACGAAACACCGGCTACTTGGCATTTTTATAAAATTGTGTAAAAATATGTACTCCACGAATGTTCTTTCGCACTGCAAAAGAGTAACTTATGGCGCTTTTCCACTGTGTGGTACGACTCGGCTTGGCACGGTTCAGAACGGTATGGCACTGCTCAGTCCGCTTTAGATTGGGCGGGATTATTCACGTGTCCTTATAGTTGCGCTGCCTCTACTGCCATGACTCCTGAAAAACTTTTTCATTCCGCGTCGCTCCATCACGCTCTCGCTGGATCCGCTCCTCGACTATGAATGAGAGGAACGTCTGTACTTCCTCAACAGACAACGAAACAGCTATTTTTTTGGTTGTTAAAAGAAAGGTGCTCTCATTCAAAACAGTTGCGTTCGATCCTTCGCTGGCTGTGCTGATTTAAATCTAGCGGGTCTGTTGTGTCTCGTGCCGCAAGTTCAATGACACAGGCAGTGACAATTTTCTCCGGCCAATCAGTGATCAGCGGAGTTTACATGTCACGTTTTGGTAACGGTACGGCTCGCTTGGAACCTCGGCCGAGGTGTTACTAAAAAAAGTACCAGGTACCAGGTACTGTACCCAGTGGAAAACCCCCCAAAAGTGAGCTGTACTGAACCGTACCGTGCCGTACCATGCAATGGAAAAGCACCATTAGTACTAGGAACTAGTCAGCACGGTCGTTCCTAGAGAACCAATGTACCTTTATCACACTGGAATTGAACACCGGAAGCGCTTGTCGAAGCAGCGTATCGATTCTTCCGGTTATGTATATTTTTCAATGTGCTGTAATCACCTAGTTGAATAAACACCTGTTAAAATGAGCATCTGCAGGATGATTTCAAAATCTGCTCATTTTCAGAGACAGGTGAATATCAGAGATATTCTGATGATTACTGTGTACAGATTTTTCCAAACTCTACAGAATTTAGGCCCGGTTTCACAGACAGGGCTTAGACTAAGCCAAGATTAGGCCATAGTTCAATTATGACATCTAAGTAATTTTTATGAACGTGCTTAGGAAAAAACATTACTGGTGTGCATCTTGAGACAATTCAAAGGCACTGATATATTTTTAGATCAGTCAGTGCAAGTTTCATTCAGTTGAAACAGCTCAGACTTACATTTTAGTCTAGGACTAGGCTTAAACCTTGTCTGTGAAACCGGGGGTTATAGTTTTAATCCAACGTAAGCCAATCAGAGAAAGCTGTGGCTCGTTTATGCTGCAGTGTGTGCGAGACTTGATGAAAAAGAATGAACATATTTATTAATTTGTATTAAATTTTAGTCATTTTTCACAGTCATTTACTGTTTGTAATTCACACATTTATGCCAAAATTCTTAATATTCAAAGTCATGCTGTCAACGCATTATACCGTTTAAGATTAATTAGCCTAAATGTTTAACATTGTTAAATGTCTTTAAGACAACTTCGGCGCATTCATTCATCTATTTCAATACTGCTCTTACGAACATTAACCATGGTTTTTACTAACCATAGTTCAACAATGGTATGTGTCGTAAAACTGTGGTAATACAAATGGAAATCAGTCCACGAAAAAACAAACAAATGGTTACTGCATATTTACTATAGTAAAACCAAGGTTAATTTTTGTAAGGGTGTTTATCAGTCCAATTTATTTAAAAAATATATATATATAAACGGGTATGAAATATCATCGGTAAGAGAAAAACATAATGAGAAGACAAACTGCAGCTAGTTGGGAAATAAATTTATTTATTCAGAATGCACATTTGGAAGGGAAATATATTAATAGGAACATTTCAGCAGGTTGAAGATATGAGATGTAGTCATCAGTTTCAAAATGCATACTAAGCACGAATGTTCTCCCGCTAAATATTTCAGAAGGACCTTCATCCCACCGCATCATACGTGCTTTCCTTAATTCGTGTTGTGTCAGGAAATCATGAAAACAATTAGTGTGTCGTTGTTTAGAATTAAAGCAGCCAGGTATGCTGCAGTAACACCGGCGAGAGAAGAAAGAAAGAGGATTCACCCATTAGTTTTAATTGTGTTGCGATGAGACCGGAAGTGGCGATACACTGCTTCACTTACCGGATATAGGAAGTGCAATAAAGTCTCCCTCTGGCCGTTTTCCTAGTTGCATTCGCACCGGCAGCGGGAACTCTGAAGCAGCCGACTGCGACGTCATTATTTGTGGCATTTACAAACATCAAGAACCGTGAATGGAGGATGCCGTGATCTGAGCTGTTTTTGTTGTTGTGGGTTTTGTGATAACGGAGATGGAATGTAAACGGACAATTTACACGATGGAAAGAGCATGAAAACCTGACTAAGGGTGTAACGTACTCACACTAGGCACGGTTGCCTTGAACCGAGCCCGAGCGCGATTATTCCCCCGCTGGCCTGCACTCACACTTGCACTAAACTTTCCAGGCCGGAGCAAGCTTACGTCATGTGCGAGATAACGGAGGAAGCCACTTTCGCAAATAATCAATTTATAATTTATGCCGTGCATTGATTTTCACTTGTATGTATCAGAGAATTATTACGGAAGCAGAGGGGTCATATGACGTTGCTAAAAAGAACATTATTTTGTGTATTTGGTGTAATGCAATGTGTTTATGCAGTTTAAGGTTCAAAAAACACATTTTCCCCATACTGTACATTATTGTTGCTCCTCTATGCCCCACCTTTCTGAAACTCGCAAACTTTTACAAAGCTCATCTTTCTGAGAAGCGAGGCGTGCTCTGATTGGCCAGCTATCCACTGCGTTGTGATTGGCTGAGTACCTCAAGCATGAGACGGAAATGTTACGCTCCTCACTGTATGCCGTCCCGGCGCAACGAGACAAAAACAATAAAACCCATTACAAATGAGGCATTTGTTGCATCCAGTGGTGACCTAATTACTGATTATAATGACTTATACTGTCTTTTTACGCGTCGTGTTGCAACGCGCCACGTAAACATCACCATGTCTGCATTTGTGATCGGAGAAACGACAAACAACAAGCACTACTCTGCACAGCTCAAAACTCGCGTTTGAATAGTCAGTGGCAAATTCTTTAAATATGAAAACATACTTACAGGCTGTGAGTCAGAAGCACCAGACTGTCCTTGCAAAGTTGGAATTGCCCCACTTTATAGAAACAGTCTTTGAGCACAGCTGGCAGGCTACTCCCAGGTTCAGGAAATAGTCCTCCGTAAAATGTGCTGCACACACTCGAATATTTGGTTTGAACTGTTCTGAAACAGTGTTATAAATACAACTTAACCACTGATTTCTAGTTGTGTCCTCTTTTGGAAGTCCAAAGAAAGTAGTTTCGCTTTCACAATGAAACACAGTGTCTCCAGGACATGGCGCCGGCGGCAGCAACACCACTACAGCAAGAATAAAAGTCCCGCCCTCTTTCTTTGCGTATACATTTGGTCGGTGTTTTTGCAAATCTCCCCACACCGTGACGTAGACATGTGGGGGCGTGTTTGAATGAGCCTTTTTAGGGGGCGTGGTCGAATCTTAACTTTTATAAATATATATATATTTCTAAATATAAATAAATATCTCTTTGGTTTTGAGACTTTAGTATTTGGAACTTCAGGGATCTTATCTATGCGCAAACAGCTTGTAACACTCAAAAGAGAAAGCTTGAGATCGCATCATATGACCCCTTTTATGAAATAATTTGCAGCTTTACTTGCAAACTACATTTCCTGTTCTTCAATAAGGTGAGAACCAGAGCCATTATAAACCTAAATATACTTGATTGAATTAAAGTAATTAAAAAGTGCAGTGTAGTAGTAGTAATAGAATATGTTTGCGGTCGAAATGATGACAGTAGTGCACACAAAATAGTATCTGTTCCGTGCTCCGGCACGGTTAGCGCTCAAACTGCATGCGTACCACGCCCGAGCCCAACCGAACCGTGCCCTGACCCACCTCTTCCAACCGGGCCAGGGACGGCAAAACGAACCGCGCCCGGAGCGATCACACTAGTCAAACGAACCGGGCTTTGGGGGTCAAACGCACTCGGGCACGGTTCAAAACGCCTAGTGTGAGTACACCCTAAATCTCCTATGGCAACTTGTAGTGTTATCATCGAGGCTGAGAAAAGAACACAATGCTGCAGACAACACGTAAATGCCGTTATCGCTGTTTTCCATGTAGCCGGTGTTTCGTATGTGTTTGGCCAATCAGCGTACATGTACATCACTGATAGTTCATATAGAACTGTTTTAGACCCTACTCTGAAGTAGGAGCTCATTTAGTTCCCCCAATCGGAGATCCTAGAACCAAATACGTTCCTAGTTCCTGCGGTGCGAACACACCAAAAAGTGGGAACTTCTCGCCAATAGTTCTAGGAACTATGGAAAGGTTCCTCTGGTGCGAAAGCGCCTATGGAAAGCATTTACCAGTTGTCTGCAGTGTTCTTTTCTCAGCCTCGATGATAACACTGTAAGTTGTCAGGAGATTTAGTTAGACTTTCATGCTCTTTCAATTGTGTAAATTGTGCGTTTACATTCCATCTCCGTTATTATGAAACCCACGGCACACAACAAAAACAGCTCCGATCACGGCGTCCTCGATTCACCAGTTGTTGACCTTTGTAAATGCCTCAAATAAAGACGTCGCTGTCGGCCGCTTCAGAGTTCCTGTTGCCGGTGTGAATGCAACCGGGAAACCAGCCCGAGGGAGAAATTGGTTCTCTAGGAACCACTATGCTGGCTAGTTCATAGAACTACACAGTGCGAAAGCACCTATAGTATGTAAAACAGAACTTTAATGTGAATGAAGTATCCTTATCTACCAAACCAGTACTAAGGCTAAGCATCTTCAGGGATTGGGATTTTTCCTATTGTACCTTTGGCTTTCATTATGAAGTTTGGGGTCTGTTTACAAAAGGTAGAATGACTTACACTGTATAAAGTCCTCCCTCGTCTTGGGTTCTTGCGGCAGTAGGCTCTTTTCTGCAGTCACTAAAGAGATGTGAGATGTGACAGAACAGATTGGTTATTTGGGAATTTGCAGACCTTTTCACAAGAGTTTGGACACATGTAGGAGTTTGTAAATCCCAAGTGTTCTGTCGAGTACTACGGAGCACCTAAAGCAGGGGTCTCCAAACTTGGTCCTGGAGGGCTGGTGTCCTGCAGAGTTTTGCTCCAACTTGCCTCAACACACCTGCCTGGAAGTTTCTAGCATGCCTTCTAAGACCTTGATTAGCAGGTTCAGGTGTGTAATTTAGTCGGTAATTAGGGTTTTAGCTAAACTCTGTAGGACACTGGCCATCCAGTACCGAGTTTGGAGACCCCTGCCCTAAGGCAAGTCCCTCTAGCCCTCGAAGTGTCACTGTCCTACAGAGTTCAGCCCCAACCCTAATCAAATACCCTTGCCTGTAAATTTCAAGTAATTTGGTTAGATTTTTCAGGTGTTTGATTAGGGTTGGAGCTAAACTCGCAGTGGCCATAGAGGGCCAGATTTGCCCTCTTGACAAGGAGATGGATAAGATATGAGATAAGAGGAAAAATTGTATTTCAATGCTTTTTTGATCCCCTGAGAGGCTTTGAGATCACTCACAAAACTTTTGCATTTCCTTAAGGGACTTTGCATAGGGTTTTATGAGGGAACGCAAAGTTTCTTGGGGGGAATGCAAAACATTTGTAATAGAATGCACAAGCATTGAAATATACCATACAGAACTATTTACATCCTACTTTCAACCTCAGCCCACTTAACAACGGTACATTAATTTAGCTAAAGATGCTGAAATCTACCAGTTCAGTATGTCAGTGAGAACTTCTGGGAATCATTGGACAATGTCATTCAAGATATCATTCAAGTCTTTTACATTTAGCATCACTGTTGTAACAGAACTACAACAAAGACACTAGTTTGCATTTTAAGGTGTGTCATATAACCTGTTGTGCCTGGTGACTGTTCTGGCAACTTGAATTAGGTATGTCTTATTCTCATTGACTCTTAATCATTGTCTTTGTTCAGAGGAGTTTACAAAGTCTTTTTTCGAGCAACATCCAGCTCAGTTGTGGAACCAAGTCCATAACAGCAAATCCTAACCAAAATCCTGTTCATGAACCAAACTGCAATTGGCTGTTCCCAAATGTTTTTACCTGAACAATTAATCAACAGACTTTCAAACATATTATCAAAAAGTATTGTCTCTCCTTTTGTCAGAAGAATTTACAGATTCTTTCAGATGCTGAAATCCACCAGTTCAGTATGTCAGTGAGAACTTCTGGGAATCTGTGATTAACAGGTTTGTATCAATCCATCAGTCAAACAGTCTGTAATTGTTCCTTTTTGATGTGTATAAATTCTAACCACAAAGGTCTAGTTCGGGTAGGACATTAGTGTGACAAACGGGTCTTATACTTTAGACTATAATTGGTTTACAGGCAACCACTTTTGTGGACCAAATTTGTTCATCAACCATCAGTTTTTACCTGTTGAGAATATCCTGGTCATTTCCAGTCTCCAAATGTCCTTTATATGTGTTGTTAATGAGGTGAGGGACTTGATCACTTCTCCGAAAGAGAATTGTGGATTAGTGGTCAGGCTGGGGAAGTCATTACACTCAGGAGTCGGCCAGCGGGATTGGACCTCCTACAAGATTTGAAGATAATCAGGAGAGGAAAGAAGGGATCTACAACACATTTAGAATGTCATTTGGTAGCCACTTTTATCCAAAGTGCATTGTAGTAAATGGTTTGCTCTGCAATGGGATCAAATAAGCAATCCTCTGATAACAAACCCTAAGCTTCAGTCACTACATCAGCATTAGCTGAAAGACTTTGATGATTCCATTTGTTGATCATGAATAATGCAAGCTTTGTTTCAAGACTAATAATTCATTTATTCAAACAGTGTCTTGGTCTGTTTTCAGTTCTGGTGGTTCTTTTACCTGGAGGTAATGGATGTCATCATCAGTATGTGAAAGCTGCTCCAGCTCGGACTGCTTTCTCTTCAACTTTGAGATCTCCCGTTCCAGACCTTCCACATGTCCCTGAATCTGGTCCAACTCTGTGGTCATCTGATTTTGGACCAGCGTAATCATCTCTGTGTGGCTTCTCCTTATAAAGCTGAGCAATTCGGTGAAGATCCTGTCACCTTCTTCCTCTGTGGCTTGAGTCAGGTTCTGTTAGTGAAAACTTTTCTTGTTCTTATTCTTATTTTGGGTGAAGTGTGCAACTTTTCTGCACCACTAATGTCACCGAATTGCGAACTGTCCCTCTCCCATCTTCTATTGTGCATGGTTCAACTCACTTTGCGAAGTTAACCAATGCTTATGCCTATTCATTTGGGATAGGAGAAAGTGTTCAGAAAATTATTTCAGTCACTAACTTACCATGAGTCTACCTGATGCTTTTTGGATTTCCTTCAGCTCTGTCTCTCGATACGTAACCATCTGCTTGGACTTTTCCAGCTGCCTCTGGGAATCATTGGATAATGTCATTAAAGATATCATTCAAGTCTTTTACATTTAGCATCACTGTTGTAACTGAGAACTACAACAAAGACACTAGTTGCATTTTAAGGTGTGTCATAACCTGTTGTGCCTGGTGACTGTTCTGGCAACTTGAATTAGGTATGTCTTATTCTCATTGACTCTTAATCATTGTCTTTGTTCAGAGGAGTTTACAAAGTCTTTTTCCAGCAACATCCAGCTCAGTTGTGGAACCAAGTCCATAACAGCAAATCCTAACCAAAATCCTGTTCATGAACCAAACTGCAACTGGCTGTTCCCAAATGTTTTTACCCGAACAATTAATCAACAGACTTTCAAACATACTGTCAAAAAGTATTGTCTCTCTTTTTGTCAGAAGAATTTACAAAGTCTTTGAGTAACATCTGCATTATAGTTGTGGAACCAAGTCTATAACGACAATCCCACTTATGAACCAGACTGCAACTGGCTATTCCCAAAATTATTCACCCAACCAGTTTATCGACTGACTTTCAAACATACTGTCTAAAAAAAAAAAAAAAAAAAAAAATGATTGTCTCTCTTACAAAGACTTAAAGGGGTCATGAACTGCCTTTGTTTTTTTATTTTGTACTGTTCTCTGAAGTCCACATATAATGTTATCAAGATTTTTACATCAAAAACATAACTTAGAAGTAATAAGCTATTTTCTGTCCTGTTTTTAACCCCCCTCATCAGAACACTCTATTTGAACAGGCATGGCGGATTGTAGACTCGGAAGTAAACGCCCACTGCTATGATTGGCTAATAGTTGTGTATGTTTGACAGTGACATTCTTCACAGATGGACGCTGCTGTGATTTAGGTAAAAAACGCATAAATAATTCAATACATATCAAATGATCTGTAAGAAGAGACAAAACAATAGTGACCACGTAATAGAAACAGTTACTCACACTTGTTGCGACATTACTGTTGGATCCAAGATAGTCAGCACTGCATCGTCTTTTAGTTTCAATCTTTTTGAAAATCCTGCGTCGAATTGTACCTTGTTTGTAAATGAATCTGTGGTAAAATGAAGTGAACAAAGGATCGAGTTCTAACTGACGTGGTCTGGATCTTCATTAAAAATAAAGTTCATCCACTCTTTCGTAAAGTTGGGATCAGAAGGAAGGCCTCTTTAATGATTAAAAACAGTCTTTTTTGTGCAACATCTGCTCTATAGTAGTGGAACCAAATCCAGAACACCAATCCCTCACCAAATTCGACTTCATGAACTAAACTGCAACTGGCTATTCTCCAAAAAAAAAAAAAAATTCACCCAACAGGTTAATTGACTAATCTTCAAACGTGTATTGCCAAAAATAAAAATGGTCTCTCTTATTGTCAATTTTTACTCATTATGTCTTTGTTCTGAAGAGTTAACAAAGATATTTTCAAGAGCATGTGCTCTGTAGTTGTGGAACCAAGTCCATACCAACAATCCCTCATCCAAATCCCATTTGTTAACCAAAGTGCAACTGGCTGTTTCCAAACAAATTCACAAAGGGTTTAAAAAGGGCTTTTTTATGCATTGCATATTGAAAACTTCATTGGACTGAAACCAACTCTAATCCTGTTCATGAACCAAACTGCAACTGGAATTTCCCATACAGATTCACCCAAATATATTCACCCAACTTAATCGTTGTTTTTAAATTGTTTGCGTTTTTTGAGCAACATGCCCTATAGCTGCAGGAACCAAGTCTATAACGACAAGCACTTACCAAAATCCCTGCCAGAACCAAACTGCACCCTGCTGTATTGTCAAAAAATGATTGTCTCTTATTGTCACTCTTTTTAATCATTATGTCTTTGTTCTTAAGAGTTGTTAAAGATATTTTCAAGCAAACAAATGCTCTGTAGTTGTAAAACCAAGTCCATAAGAACAAACCCTCACCAAGATCCCGTTTATGAACCAAACTGCAACTGGCTATTCTCAAACATATTCACCTAAACAGTTAATTGATTGCCTTTCAAACAAGATTGTTTCTTATTTTCTTTGGCTCTCTTGATTTTAATCTTTAAGTCTTTTTCCGAAGAGTTTACAAAGTCTCATTTGAGCGACATCTACTCTGTACTGTAGGTTTGGAACCAAGTCCATACCAACAATCCCTCATCAAAATCCCATTTGTAAACCAAACTGCATCTGGCTGTTTTCAAACATATTGACCCACCAGTTAAAAATGGCTTGTTCATATTAAAAACCTCATTGGACTCAAACCAACTCTGCCCCACATTTACCTGTTTCTCTGCTCGTTCTGTAGCAGCTGAGACCATGTCATGGCCTTTGTGGTTTGTGTCCAGCATGCAGAGGCAGCAGATACACTGGCGGTCAGTGCGGCAGTAAACCTCCAGGAGCTTGTGATGTTGGGGACACGTCTTCCTCTGGAGTTGTCCAGTGACGTCCACCAGTAAGTGTGCTTTCCCCGCATTCAGTTCGTTGTGCAACATGAGGTGAGATTCACAATAAGAAGCCAAACACACCAGACATGTCTTGATGGCTTTCTCTTTTCTACCACTGCAAGAGTCACACTCCACGTCTTCAGCTTGGTCCGTCTGAAGTCCTGTCCTCTCCAGAGCCTCTGCAACACAAGCAACAGATTCATCTGGTTTTGCAACAGAAGCATTGGGTTCGTCTGGATCTGCAGCTGGAGCCTCATATTCTTCCAGATCTGCAGCTGGAGCCTCGTATTTTTCCAGATCTGTCCCACATGAGGAATTATATTTACACTGAGGACAGCTGTTTTCTTGCAGGTCCTGGAGGCAAACGGAGCACACGCGTGAGTCCTGTTCATCTGCCATTTGCATGGAGAACAAGAAGCTTGGTGTTAAAGCGACTCTACAAACAGTTTAGTTTCGTTTCTTTATTTTCCTCGTGCGTGTATGTGGGCGGGACTCTCTTATGTGTGTGTGGCCACAGATGGAGAGAGACAGAACTGAAGCTTTAAATGTGAAACCTAAATGCAGAGAGACACACAGTTGCTTGCCAAGATGCTGTTGCTTTGTGTTTATCAAAATAATACCAGGCTAACCAGCTAGTAAAATCAATTCAAATATTCTGAGTGCACAAGAGACACACTGCACCATCATGTCTCTCTTAATTTTGAAAGGACCATTTTTGTCTCTTTGCATACAGAACAAAAGTGAGACGGATATGTTACATCTTAACCTGTTGTTTTTCATTGGTGTTGTTGTTTTTTTATTTTCTTTGCATTCACTTGCATTGAGTGTGTTAGACAGGGTTTGTATATGTGAGCAGAGTCCAGGTGCTGCGCATTTGTCAAACAGAAAGTTATATAACTTTTCAATAAAACTGTAGGAAGAGTCTTCAAATACCTTTAATAATTTTTTAAACCTTTAATGATAGAGCCAAAGATATGAGTTATAAGATTATCCTGAACTTATAATTTTGATCCCAAATTCAGTTAGTGTGCCTGAAGAATTGCCTGTCTTTTAGTTGAGAAAACTTTAGTGACAATATTGTTTTGAATTGTGTATTTGTCATCTCTTATCAAATGAGATCCAAATGATGATAATGGCATTTTAAGACTTTATAACTGATAATAAAATACACAGTATTCTTCATGAAATCCTACTTGTATTTTTAAGATATTGTAATATATTTTTCATGAAAGGACATTAATAAAATATGAAATCATTTCAGCTCCCTAAAGCTGATGGTACAATGGTGGTAATTCCATGATATGTTGATGTTTATACGTATAAACACAGATAAAGCTGATTTGCATAGGCTTTATAAAGTCATTCCGGTCATCGTAACACTTGTGAACCTCATTCACATAAATAAACTCACGGAACACATCGTCTCTGCTTCAGGTGAGTGTAAATATACGGCTTCTTTGAATCAGTTGATTGATGATAAATATTTATTTATTTTTTTAAAAAGATGGATTGTTTTGATCAATATTATATTTGTTGCTTTTCCGCTGCGAAATATTGAAGGATTTGGAGTTTTTGGAGTGACACTGCGTGTATTTCAACAAAGTTTTACGAAGTACTTGTTTAAAAATGATGTAAGCGGATAGTTCATAATTTGACCGGGTATATTGAGATTCTGCAAACAGACTGAAACTTGTTTTATTAAGTCAAAACATCCAGATAAACTTGTTTTTAGAGGCAGATGTGTGTCCTGATGTAATGACTTAGTTCATCATGCATCTGACAGCTAAACCATCAGCTGTTCCTCAGGGTTTCCAGACGTACTGATAGATGAAGATCTAAATAATAATGTGTCCAGGAGACCAGTGTCCACCAGAATGTCCTTCTCATCGCCCAAACGAGGAGCGACTGTGAGCTTCCACAACATCAGCTACAGCGTGAAGATGAAGAGCGGCTTCATCTGCAAGAGGAAGATCACGCAGAAGAACATTCTCATCGAGCTCAAGTGAGTCTTTTACTCTTTTGATGGTGTGGTGTCAAATCTGATGCTGTTTGAGCACAATATTCATGTCCCATGGTTTTTAAATGGTAAGTCATTTAAAAAAATATGATGTCGGGTCACAAACTAACATTTCCACAGGTGCTATAACAAAACTTACAGTATTTACTAGTTACCATATCAGCACTACATAAAGAAAAAATTGTGCTAAAATTCAAGAGTCTTTTGAAGATATCGCTGAACATGTATTTAACCAGAAAAAGTACATTTCTGGCTGAAGTAGATTTTTCATCTCAGTTTTTAGTGTTTATTTAAAATGAGACAAATCTGCTATTATTTTAATCTCAAATCTGTTATTTATCAGTTTAGATAATTCTTTAAAGCTTCGCTAACTGGCAGGAGACACTAACCAGTTTTAAATTCCAGTTGCGCAGATGGGGAACGTTGTAATGTGCGCCACTATTAGAACCATGCTGAGATTAGCGATATGATTTGCACTAATTACTTTCATAAATTTTAATGAGAAACCATGTGAAAGAGTTGAATAAAGACTGAGAGTCAATGTTCAGAAATTATTATTTCAAGAAATCATGTAAAGCATTTTGGCTTGTCTATTTGTTTCGTGTTCATCAATGTCAAACTTAAATTAGTTTATTTTTAATTCTTAAAAACGCCAGTAATGTATTTGAAAAAGTTAATAATTTTATTGACAAAATATTTTAGTATGTCTTTTTTTTTCAGATAACATTTTAAGCTGTCATATGGTCATGTTACAACATGCCACTCAGATGTCATCATCATCAAAACTTTATTAAGGACACATATGGTCCATAAACACAGACAATACAGTGGGAAAAATAAACAAACAAGTAATAGTTAAAGAGGTAGACAGAATCCACAACATCACATATTTACATTCAGACTAAAACGCCAGTGGTTCCACATACAGTATTACATATAGCCTATACAATACACATTTCAACATACCCTACCTATAGGGCATGTTGTCACATTTCACTTCCATTATTTTGGGGTAAATAAAGAAAAAAGTATACAGTGTAATTATCAAACAAAGCCACATATTTGTATTAAACAAGGTAATGTGGGGGGAAAAAAAATGATACTCTGAACCCCATGTGGAATTACACAAACTGAGAAAGTCAAAAAGTGTTAGGTTGTGCCCCGCTCTCCCCTACTGTATATTAAAGAACCGCTGAATTACCATATGATACAATATGATGAGTATTTTACAGTAACATTAAGTATCAGTATGTTAATGTAGTACATGATGTGTATTTATAACTATTGTTATTTTTATCTTAATTGTAATGTGAAAGTTGCAGTAATTTGTAAGTTGTTGTTTGTATATTTTTATTAGTAGTAAAAGAATGTTTTAGTGAACTATAATAACAATGAACACACTGTGTTGTCAAATGCAGAACAGATAATAATGTTTATTTGTGGCTGATGATGACGATGAATGTTTTTGCAGGCAGTGGAAATCAGTGAGTTCACCGGCCTCATCTTCTGACACAAAGAACATGACCGGAATAGAAAGACAAGAGTGAGTATGAAGCTGTATGCGAGTAATTAACAGGGTCATTATAGTGAATGAAAACCATAAAAGTATTTGTTACTTGAAATACATATTAATGAAATAAAATGTGAAAATGGTAATGAAATGAAAACTTTTGTTATTTGAAATGAACAATGTTAATTAAAAAAGGAAAAAAGTTATTTCAGGTAGTTGCTGAGCCTACATCTCATTTTCATTTAGTTAGTTTCATTAAACAGACTACAAATAGACTTTTGTACAGTAAGACCATTTACACCAAGAACAATAACTATAAAGATAACTATATTAGCGTCCACACCAACAAACAATATCATCTGTTTATTCTAAGCGCATGCTCGTCTGCTGCTTTAAATTCTTGAGCTTGTAGCAGGATTGATTCTGATTGGGTGTCAATGTTTTTATCCTTCAGCTCGAAAAAAATCGTTCTGAAAGTGATTCCAACAATATTGTTTCTCTGTGCCTTTATTGTTATAGCTGTGGTGTGGTGTATTCTTTAATACTAAGAATGATTTTTAGAACTATATCTTATTGTTGAACGGGCCTTTATAGAGTGTTTCAGCGGTCTATCACCAGCAAAGCTTAATGACTATCCTAGGACAACAATACTTTTCATACTTCTCTCCTTGTTTCTCATTGCAGCTGTTCGACAGGTGAGGACTTTCTGTCTGAACAGGGCATCGATTACTCAACTTGGGGTTTGTGGCAGAATCATTTGGCTCTGGGAATCATGACCCTCCTCTTCATCGCTTACGTCAAGCTGCACTTCATCAAGAAATTCACCTAAACACAAGCTCTTTGGTAATGTGTCCATCAGATGCACACTTCAGAATCACACTGGAAGTAGTTGGTCATCTGGGTACTTTTTGCCTACTCTTTTAAGAGTACTGTGAATTCGGCCATACTTCTTTTGTCACATACTGTTTATCGCCTGCTAATTAGTAGGGAGGTATGTGATTTCGGATGCAGCAATAGATGAGATCCTAAACAATATTACACACTACTTCCCATCCTACAGACAGAAATGAACATGTGAAGCACTGACTCTGCTAAGGTTTATTGTTCTCAAAGGGTTTTCAGACCAAAGATTTCTGTCAAAAAAATGTTGTTTTTTTCCCTTTTTTGTCCGCAGTCCAGTGCAGTAAATAAAATATGGCAATATGGAGTCACTCCAGTTTGACACCTTTTAGTTCGTTTTGTTTTTCTATGTTTCTGAAATGTTTAATTTATATGTTTTCTTCATGTAAAATACATACTTGGTTTAATTTTCAGTGATTCTCATCATCATCATATTAACAAATACACCTACATTCAATCAGTTAAAACAACTTACAAATAGTTCATTTATTTGCAATATTAATATAAAATATTATAATATAAAATAAAAAAATATCAATTTTTACAAATAATGTTATACATTTGTTTGTTCTTGCTACATTATGATGATGATGATGATGATGATTATTATTATTTACTTCATTCTAGGTCCATCTGATGTTAGTCAAAAATAATCATGATTGCTACAATTCTAAAAAAAAATAAAAATAAAAATAAATAAATAAATTAAATATGTACATTGTCATAGCAATTATTTAACACATACTTTAAACCTCATGCATTTACCATTTCACACAGATAATGATGTATGCTTTCCTACTGGCTTCCTACAGAGACATTTTGGTCATTTTTTTCCAATGTTCATCCAATTGATTTTGCAAGTGACTTTTCTTTCTGTTTTAAAGATGTTTTCTTTGGATTGTTTGACTGCTCAAAAGAGAATATAGGAAAACATAATTAATTTGTGTTTCCTGCTAGCTATATTTCACACACATAAAAAATTACTGCCTCTAAATCTCTTTTCTTTATTCAAAGTTGATCTAGACAGGTATATGGAAACTATCCAAAGTTCTGTTAATCATAATGCAGTGCCTCTCTGTATTCATGTGTCCTTATAAATATATAGGCTATTCCTTATTAAAAAATTAAACATGGTTTTATATATATATATATAAACATGTTTACTACAGTAAAAACATGGTAACCACAAATTAACCATGGTTTTGCTACACTTACCATGGTATTTATGGTAAAACTGTGGTTACTTTTTTAAGGGATTTGCACTCAAACATGCGTTTTAGTCTGGGACTAGCCTTACACCTTGTCTGTGAAACTGGGGGCAAGAGTCACTTTACATGAACCTGGTGCACCCACCCTAATTAGATTAGATTAGGAAATAAAAAAATAAAAAAAGAACTTAGGAGAGGCTACTTCTAAGAGGGTAGGGGTCAATAGGATTATTTTTTATTTAATTATTTATTAAATTAATAAAATGCTTTTATTCATCAAAGATGCATTAAATTGATCAAAAGTGAAAGACATTTTTAATAATAAATATCAAATAAATGCTGTACTTTTGAACTTTCTATTCATCAAACAATCCTGAAATCAGCATATTAGAATGATTTCTGAAGGATCTTGTGACATTGAAGACTGGAGTAATGATGCTGAAAATTCAGCTTCGATCACAGGAATAAATTATATTTTACAATATATTCACATAGAAAAAAAAACTATTTTAAATTGTAATATTTCACTTTTTTCTGTATTTTTGATCAAATAAATGCAGCCTGGGTGAGCAGAAGAGACTCTTTTAAAAACATTAAAAAAAAAAAAAAAAACTTCCAACAGATTCAATTTCTTAGTGTATGTACAGAGATAAATGACCAACAGAGGGCGCCAACTGACACTGTATCTACATGTTTAGACATGTTCATTTAACAAAAAACCCAGATCACTGTATGTGATCAGTATGGTTTCAAAAATGCCTGTATTTCACATATGACAGTACGGTGATGTTCTACACTTTTACAAAACAATAATCTGATTTCAGTCTCACTTTCAGCTGGATGATGATCTTCAGCAGAGATCCTGTAATGGTCAGAATGTCACTAACAATGATGAGGATGTACCAGCCTTTAATTACTGTTGGAGAAGGATACATGCTTGTCGTAACGACTGCAGAAGAATTCTGTATATTCCTGCAGAACTGATCGACATGTTATTACTGTCGGAATTTTGACTTCATAAAAAATAAAGCTTTATAAGTTTTGTCTCCCACAAAACTCACGCACAAAAAATATTTAGACCTAAGATTCATGTATTTGAGTTGCATATAAAATTTTCATGCATTTAGATTGTACATTAGTATGTTTATATGGATTGTTATATGGATTGTTTTAATATAAACAAACTAATAAACTTAATGTGATGCTTATTTGTCCATCATATATAAATGAAACAGGTCAGATTTATGCACTCAAAAAAAAAAAAAAAATAAATAAATAAAAATAACTATCTATAGTTAATAAACTATCATAGCATAGTTTATTAACTATTTGCACCTATTTGATTTTATTTAAATAATCAGATTTTCAAAATGCATTTATTCAAATCAGCATAAATATGTTCAGTGTGAAAGCAATTACATTTTTTTTCAGTTAAAATGTGAACATGGTTAAAATATTCAATATTCAGTTAGTTAAAATGAATGAGATTGACAAATTGGATTATTGATGATAAATATATAAACCTGGTTATTGTGTGTTTTAAACACATTCTGTTTATTAATGTTACTAATAATACTATTACAGAAATCTGACCTGTTTCTTTTATTTATGACTGACAAATATGAATCACATTAGTTTATAGTAAAGTTGTATAATGCAAATGGGTAGAAATTTAACATTTTTGGGTAGCAATTCAAATGCATAAATTTAAGTCATTTTGCATTTATGCTTCAGCATATTCAAATTTGGTGGATTGTGTTTATTTATGAGATTACTACGCGAATTAATGGTGTATGGTTTCGATGACCTCAAACCTGTGCAGCAAGTTTGAAAATGTACATTTGTCAAATTCAAGAGCTGCTGCTATATGGTTTGAGAAAGAGCAGGGTTCATCAAAATAACTTTTTGTGTGTTCTGTGGAAAAAGAAAGTCATATAGACTTGGAACAACTTGGGGCTGAAAAAATAACCACAGAATTTTAATTGTTGGCAAACTTTCCCATTAATGGAAACTTTGTAATTATTGAAACGTATGAAACAGCTCCTACCTTTAATTTTCCATCAAAAGACATCACAGATCTTGTATGTGAAGCAGTATTGTATGTGAAGCTAAAGCACTTTTGCCTTAAATGTCATAAATGCCTTAAAAGACATAAATGTCTTAAATGTCACTGATGGTGGATGAGGAGATTCCCCCCTTCCATGTAAAGTGCTTTGAGAACCCAAAAAAAGCGCTATATAAATGTAACAAATTATTATTATTATTATTATTATAAATGAAGCGTAAAACAAATGTAAATGGAAAACACAAGTGCACCTAAAGCATCAAGCTACCAACAGATTATCAGATTTTTCAGGACAGTAAAGTTTTATTTAGGACTGCTGGCACCTCGCTTTCCAAATCTGAGATATTTGTTTCTCTTCATGGCTGTTCTTAAGCATCTTTGATTTGTACATGTTTTGTTGTTTCTGGGTCTGTCAACTACTTGCGGTGATCCGCCTTCTTGTGGTTCACAGAATTTCGCAGTTGAGCCCTGAAAGAGCCCAAATCCTGGATGAAGAGGTTGAGTGAACCTGGTCTGGACTTTGTGAAGGAGGATCATGGTATCTGAGACACTATAGAAGGACAGTAATCCTGCTCGGTGGTCCAGATACACCCCGATCCGGTGGGACAGGGGTACATTGATCTCCGTCTCCTTGTTGTTGTGCACTAGTGCATATCTGAATATGGAGCAGTCCAGACTCCAGGAGTGCCTGTTGTACCCAAACCCACTGTCGTCTCCTTGCCCAGTTCTGTGGATGTCTTTGTAGGACACTGCGATGTCGACTCCATACTGCCCGCTCCAGACCGCCTCCCAGTAGCAGCGACCTATCAGACCTTCCTTGCTCAGCACCTGGGCCCACCATTCAAAGCGGTCCGGATGTTCTGGGTATGACTGGGGCTCAATACTGCAAGCCACAGCCCGGTTCTGCTCTGTTAACTGAAGGTTCCTGTGGGCCGTGTTTGGGTCCAGACTCAAGGGAACCAGAACTGATGGGAAATGAGAAACAAGGTGAAAATGCAAAACCCAAGTAAAGCCTGACTTTACCCCAAAGCAAACCAATACCAGTGTATGCATACTTACTTGGATCGCCAAAACTTGGTAAGTTGTCTTAGTATGTAAAACAGAACTTAATGTCAATCAAGTACCCTTAGTTAACAAAACCAGGACAAAGGCTAAGCGTATTTAGGGATTAGGGTTTTTCCTATTGGCCCTTTACCTCATTGTGAAGTTTTGGGTCTGTTTAAAGGCTGGAATATGCTGCACGATTTATGCCCCGATTTTGCCCCAAAGTTGATGCTAGTTGCCAAAAGTCAGAGCCACCCAGCAAGCACACAACGTCATAAGATGTTGATATTTGGTTAATTTTCAGTTGTGACGTCAGGTGACCAAAATTCAATGTCAATTCAATGTCTAATGTCAATGTTGATTTGATGTCCGATACCGACATCAGCTGACGTTGATATTTGTAGTTTTGAGGTTGTGTAACCAAATTCCAATGTTAAGTTGACGTCAAATTGGCATCAAATACTGATGTCAACTCAATTTTCATTCTCAACCAAAATACAGCATCTGTCCGACGTCACGTCCAACGTCAGCCTGACGTTATATTGATGTCCTGTACCTGCTGGGCAGTCTGCAGGTTTGAGTTGACAGATTTAATAGAAAATCGCATTGAGCATGATGATGCACAGACTCTGTTTTTTTCAGCTTCAGACTATGATTCCATCCAGTTGGAGGATATTAAACATGTTTGATTTTTTTAGCTGATTTTGGAACACATACTGTTTTTATTTTTCTATAAGGTGCATTTTTGCGTGAGTTTTTTGTGATCGGAACAACTTTAAAGTCTGGTAGCGTGTAATTCTAAGTCATTTAGTGTATGACGGCCAGTTTTTCCTCTGTGACTATTTACAAAGTCGGTAAGTGAATGATGCCCAGTGTTTTCAAATCTGTCCAGATTTTAAAAGTCGTGTAGTGTATTCCAGCCTTAAATTTGAACAAAATGATAGAATGACTTACACTGTAGAAAGTCCTCCCTCGTCTTGGGTTCTTGCGGGATTAGGATCTTTTCTGCAGTCACTAAAGCGACGTGAGATGTGACACAACAGATTGGTTATTTGGGAATCTGCAGACTATTTCACAAGAAGTTGGACACATGTAGGATTTTGTAAATCCCAAGGGTTCTGTTGAGTACTATGGAGCCCCTAAGGCAAGACCCTCTGGCCCTCGAAGGCCACTGTCCTGCAGAGTTTAGCCTCAACCATAATCAAATACACCTGGCTGTAAATGTCAAGTAATCCTGAAGACTTTGGTTAGGGTTGGAGCTAAACTCTGTAGGACAGTGGCCCTCGAAGGCCAGATTTGCCCACCATTTTCCTAAAGCGACATGGAGATGGATAAGATATGAGATGATAGGAAAAATTGTATTTCGATGCTTTTTCATTCCCCTGAGAAACTTTGAGGTCACTCACAAAACTTTTGCATTTCCTTGAGAAACTTTGCATGGGGTTTTGTGAAGTAACACAAAGTTTGTTGGGGGAATGCAAAACATAATATAAATATGTTTTTTTTTTCTGTCATCATATCCCTTTAGGGTCCCCAGAGGATTCTTTATAGCAGGATCCTCAAATCTTGCCCTGGAGGGCCAAATGCCCTGCAGAGTTGAGTTTCTACCCTAATTAAACACACCTGAGCAAGCTTATCAAGGTCTTCAGGATCCCTAGAAAATCACAGGTAAGTGAGTTTGATCAGTGTTTGAGCTACACTCTGCCAGGCAGTGGCCCTTCAGGACCGGATTTGAGGAAACCTACTTTACAGGTAGGTACAGATTCCATACAGAACTATTTATATCCTACTTTCAACCTCAGCCCACTTAACAACGGTACATTAAGTTAGCTAAAGATGCTGAAATCAACCAGTTCCTATGTCAGTGAGAACTTCTGAGAATCTATGATTAACAGGTTTGTATCAGTGCATTAGTAAAACAGTCTGTACTTGTGGCTTTTGGATGTTTGGAAATTCTGACCACAAAGGTCTACTGTGTGTACAATTAGTGGGAAAAATGGGTCTTATGTTGTTTACACTAAAATTGTTTTGAAGGGCAACCACTTTGTGGACCAAATTTGTTCATCAACCATCACTTTATACCTGCTGAGAATATCCTGGTCATTTCCAGTCTCCAAATGTCCTTTATATGTGCTGTTAATGAGGTGAGAGACTTGATCACTTCTCCAAAAGAGAACTGTGGATTAGTGGTCAGGCTGGGGAAGTCATTACACTGAGAAGTCGGCCAGCGGGATTGGACCTCCTACAAGATTTGGAAATAATCAGGAGAGGAAAGAAGAATTAGTAATTTTACCAAAGCATCTTGTAGTAAATGGTTTGCTCTTCACTGGGATCAAACAATCATCCCTCCGATAACAAGCCCTACGCTTGAGTCACTACATTAGTGCCAACACCATTAGCTGAATGACTTGGATGATACCATTTATTGATCGTGAATAATGCAAGCTTTGTTTCAAGACAATAATAATGCATTCAAACAGTGTCTTGGTCTGTTTTCAGTTCTGGTGGTTCTTTTACCTGGAGGTAATGGATGTGATCATCAGTACGTGAAAGCTGCTCCAGCTCGGACTGCTTTCTCTTCAACTTTGAAATCTCTCGTTCCATACCTTCCAAGTGTCCCTGAATCCGGTCCAACTCTGTGGTCATCTGATTTTGGACCAGTGTAATCACCTCTGTGTGGCTTGTCCGTATAAAGCTTAGCAGTTCGGTGAAGATCCGGTCACCTTCTTCCTCCGTGGCTTGAGTCAGGTTCTGTTAGTGGAAACTTTTTTTTTTTTTTTTTTTGTTCTTGTTCTCATTCTTATTTTGGGTGAAGTGTGTAACTTTTCTGCACTGTTAATGACACCAAATTGAATGATAGTTTACAAACTACCCCTTTCCCATCTTCTATTGTTCATGGCTCAAGTCACTTTGAGAAGTCAACCAATGGTTTAATTACAGCTTATGCCTATTAATCTGGGATACGGGAAAGTGTTTGGAACATTATTTCACTTTTTAATTAGTCACACTTACCCTGAGTCCACTGACCCACACTTACAACTTACCCTGAGTCTACCTGATGCCTTTTGGATTTCCGTCAACTCAGTCTCTCGATCCGTAACCATCTGCTTGGACTTTTCCAGCTGCCTCTGGGAATCATTGGACAACATCATTCAAGACATCATTCAAGTCTTTTACATTTAGCATCACTGTTGTGAATGAGAGCTACTGTGGTATCACAAAGACACTTGAGGCGTTTTAGATGTGTCATAACCTGTTGTGCCTGGTGACTGTTCTGGCAACTTGAATTAGGTATGTCTCTCTTATTGTTATTGCTTTTAATCATCATATCTTTGTTTGGAAGAGTTTACGAAGTCTTTTCTAAGCAACATCTGGCGCAGTTGTGGAACCGAGTCCATAATGGCACCAAAATCCCATTCATGAACCAAACTGCAACTGGACATTCCCATATGGGTTCTCCCAAATGTATTTATTTAATCAATGTTTTTAATGAAGTCTTTTTTGAGCAACATCTGCTCTATAGTTGTGGAACCAAGTCTATAATGACAAACCCTCACCAAAATCCTTTTCATGAACCAAACCCCATCCAACCGTACTGTCAAAAAAATTGTCTCTCTTATTGTCAGTTTTTAATCAATATGTCTTTGTTTTGAAGAGTTAACAAAGATATTTTCAAGCAGCATGTGCTCTGTAGTTGTGGAACCAAGTACATACCAACAATCCCTCATCCAAATCCCATTTGGCTGTTTTCAAACATATTGACCCACCCAGTTAAAAATGGCTTGTTTATGCATTGCATATTAAAAACTCTCAACCCTGCCCCACATTTACCTGTTTCTCTGCTCGTTCTGTAGCAGCTGAGACCATATCATGGCCTTTGTGGTTTGTGTCCAGCATGCAGAGGCAGCAGATACACTGGCAGTCAGTGCGGCAGTAAACCTCCAGGAGCTTGTGATGTTGGGGACACGTCTTCCTCTGGAGTTGTCCAGTGACGTCCACCAGTAAGTGTGCTTTCCCTGCATTCAGTTCGTTGTGCAACATGAGGTGCGATTCACAATAAGAAGCCAAACACACCAGACATGTCTTGATGGCTTTCTCTTTTCTACCACTGCAAGAGTCACACTCCACGTCTTCAGCTTGGTCCGTCTGAAGTCCTGTCCTCTCCAGAGCCTCTGCAACACAAGCAACAGATTCATCCGGATTTGCAATAGAAGCATTGGGTTCGTCTGGATCTGCAGCTGGAGCCTCATATTCTTCCAGATCTGCAGCTGGAGCCTCATATTTTTCCAGATCTGTCCCACATGAATTATATTTACACTGAGGACAGCTGTTTTCCTGCAGGTCCTGGAGGCAAACGGAGCACACGCGTGAGTCCTGTTCATCTGCCATTTGCATGGAGAACAAAAAGCTTGTTGTTAAAGGGACTCTACAAACAGTTTAGTTTCGTTTCTTTTCCTTGTGCGTGTATGTGGGCGGGACTCTCTTATGTGTGTGTGGCCACAGATAAAGAGATCTGAAGCTTGCTCTAATGTGTAACCTAAATGCAGTGAAACAGGCAGTTGCTTACCAGGACGCTGTTGCTTTGTGTTTACCAAAATAATACCAGACTAACCAGCTAGTAAAATGAATTAAAATATTCTGAGTGCACAGGAGAGACACTGCACCATCATGCCTCTTTTCCTTTTTAAAGCCATTATTGTGTATTTGCATACAGAACAAAGGTGAGATGGACATTTGTCATTGTAAACATGTTTTTCATCGGTTTTATTGTGTGTTTTTCTTTTTTTTTTTTTTTTTTCTTTTTGTCCTCAGTATTCACCTCTAGTGAGTGTGGGTTAGATAAGGTTTATATATGTGGGCAGAGTCCAGATGCCGTGCAATTGTCAAACAGAAACTTGTGTAACTTGTCAAGAGAGACAATAAACCAGTAAAAAGAGCCATATGGGCGGTTTCATAATTGAATGTTTTTGGTTGATTTATTTTTTTATTTTTTATTTTTTTTCATAGAAATGGCATGGATTATTCTTTAGTTTGTCATTTCTCTGATCAACATCATTGGAATTATTTTAACGTTTTAAGATCAATATTAATAACTCCAATGATGTTAATGAGTAATAAATGTTCTAATTTCCCCATAAAGTCCTTGTCTGATGGCTGTCCTAGCAGATATGCTTATATAGACTATATATAAATGCTGATCTTTATGTAGTTAAAATAGATGTGCATGCGTAGGCTATTTAAAGCAGAAGTATATAACAGAAGGATGTGCACTTTTCTCATCAGTTCAAAACGTATGTATTCGTATAAAGGAAAATGTACGTATGTTGTAACTGGTCACCAATTATTTTAAGTTTTCACTACTTCAACTAAACTTCACCACCACTTCATCTTTTTCACTTCACTTTTTCATTTAATTTTGAATTATCCTGGAAGATGGTTTAAACTGAGTGGGCATTTTGTAGATTTAAAGCTAATACTTGATATTGACCTTCAAATCCCTGTAATAATTATTCTCTCTCTCTCTCTCTCTCTCTCTCTTTCTCTTTCTCTTTCTCTTAATATATTAGTAATCGAGTGTGACTGAAGAATTGCCTTTTCAGACTTTTAGTTATGAAAATTTTGGGGATGATTCAAATGACCAATATTATCATGAATCATGTCATATTTTATCAATAGATCCAAATGATGACTTAATTTGATGTTATTTTAAGACTAAAATCTTGATAATTGACAATAAAAATGCACAGTGTCTTTCATGAAACCCTAGATGTATTTTTAAATATTTTAGTATTTTTCATATTTTTGTAATGTCATATCAGCGACACATAAGCTTGTGGTACCATGGTACACTGATGATAATTCCATCATATTTTTTTGTGTTTAAACATTTTTATGCATAAACGCTAATAAAGCTGATGTGCACAGACTTTATAAAGTCACTCCGGTCATTGTAACACGTGTGATGTGCCTCGTGTTTTTTATGAAACCTCATTCACATAAATACACACTCACTCACTCACTCTCTCTCTCTCTCTCTCTCTCTCTCTCTCTCTCTCTCTCTCTCTCTCTCTCTCTCTCTCTCTCTCTCTTTCTCTCTCTCTGAACACAAGCCTCACATAATACCCGCGGATCGGCTCTGCTTCAGGTGAGTGTAAATAAGGCTTCTGTGAATCATGCGTGCAAAAATAGTCGATTAATCGTTATTTACCCGATGTTCTGATCAAAACAAAATCGATTGTTTTGACAAATATCATATTTGTTCAGTTTTCGCTGCGAGATGCTGAATGCTGTGGAGTTTTTGGAGTGATACTGCACATTTCAACAAAGTTTTAAGTAATTTCTTGTTTAGAAACAGAGGTGGACAGTAGTGAAGTATTTTTACTTTGCTCAGGTAAATTTAAAAAGCATCTGTAATTTATCAGAGTGTTTTTCTTTTACTTCACTACATTCCAAAGCATCAGTTTTACTGCACTACATTTCATAAATACAAGTTGTTGTTGTTTTTTTACCTTTAATACTTAAGAACATAAAAATGCAGTACTTTCTTGTATTCAAGTAAATCTTTGAATTACTTTTACTTGAGTAAAAGTAAGAAAGTACTAGATTTCTAATGTAATTAAGTATTAAATGATATTTAATATGAAACGTAGTGCAGTAAAAAGTACAATATTATGCTTTGGAATGTTGTAAAGTAAAGTTTTCTAAAGAAAAACACACTGATAAAGTACAGACAATTGAAAAGTAGCCTACTTTTAAAGCAGAGTACAAATGCTTCACTATCCGCCTCTGTTTAGAAATGAACTATGTTTGATAGTTTACTATAATAATAGAAACTAGAGTTGATCAGGTACATTGAGTCTCTGCAGTCAGTCTGAAGCTTAGTTTATTAAACCAAAACATCCAGATAAAGCTGATTTTAGAGGCAGATGTGTGTCCTGGTTTACTCAGTTCATATCATCTGATGGTTTGCTGTTCCTCAGGGTTTGCAGCAGGTGCGATGGCAGACACAGCCGTTCAGATGAACAGAGTCGGAGATGTGGACAATAATGTGTCCAAGAGACCAGTGTCCACCAGAATGTCCTTCTCATCGCCCAAACGAGGAGCGACTGTGAGCTTCCACAACATCAACTACAGCGTGAAGATGAAGAGCGGCTTCATCTGCAAGAGGAAGATCACGCAGAAGAACATTCTCATCGAGCTCAAGTGAGTCTTTTACTCTTTTGATGGTGTGGTGTCAAATCTGATGCTGTTTGATCACAATATTCATGTCCCATGGTTTTTAAATAGTAACGCATTTCAAAAATACCAGGGTATGTATTGTACCGTGGTGTCTTTGAAAGCACATAAATACCATGGTTCATGAATTATGGCAATTCCTGGGTGTTTTTTGAAATACCTTACAGTCACATTAAAATATATGAATATGGTAATCAAACAGTATGTTTTATATGGTGTAAATGACGCTGTGCTAGGATACCGCCACAGTATTTTTTTAAAAGAAATAAAAGTGTGGTGTTACCATGGTATGGTAGTGGTACATGGTTTTTGTCATAATTTATGTTTTTTTCTTTTGTATGTATGTTCTGTGTATTTCTCTGGGTTGTTAAAGTTAAAGAAAGCCACACCTAAAAGCATATAAAACTTTTTCATTACTTGAAATAAAATAAACTATTAAATATATATATATATATATATATATATATATATATATATATATATATAATAAATATATATATATAATTAAACTTATTTTATTTCTGCTAGTTTCTCATTTTTATTTGGTTTAAATTGATGTACTAAAATACCTAAACCTAAAACTGAAATAAAAATGAATAAAAACTATATAAATAAATGAAATAAATGAATAAAAATAACAAAAACATGACAAAATTACTAAAATTTAAATTAACAGAAAAGATAAAAAATACAAAACAAAATCTAAAAATAAAAACTAATTTAAAATGTTAATAATAGGTAAATATTATTATTATTATTATTATTTATATAATAGTATTAAATATTGTACATATGAATAAACACTGTATCTAGATATTTAAAATATACATTATTTAAAATGTAAATAAAAAAACACACTAATAAAAATAACAAAATCATACAACAGAATTCCTAAAACTTTAACTATATGAACAGAAAAAAAGAGAAAATATATATAAAAAACCCTAAATAGTAATAATGTTATATATTATGAAATAATATTAGTAATATTAAAATTATATTATATTAATAAGAACTATAATAGCTTCAGTATCTCAGTAATACTAAAATGACTTGTTCTTTTTGTATATATAGTTTACAGATTTTTTGTTTTGTTTTTCTTTTTGAGAGTTTTTAAAGTAATACTAATGCTTTTACTTATAGTCACATTTGCAAGTTCATCTGATGGATGTTTCTTGCATTTGGCTGTATTTATTAATGTAGTTGTCATAGAATCTGGTTTATGATGAGTTGATTTCACATGTTCCTTTAAAAAAAATTGGTTTATTTTTGTGTTCGTTCGGTGACCAGCAGGACTGCATCAGATCTCATGTTCAGACTTGTTTTCTGCCTCGGCTTTCTTATTCTCTACCTGCTTAAAATATGTAGTCGAGAGGAACAGTGGCTGGAATTATTACTGGCTGTAAAGAATAAAATGGAGATGATATTTGTGAGGTTGTAGGTCTGGGAACATAAGTGTGGGCGTGATGCAGGGTAATGTGTGTTCAAAGGCGCTGTGTGATTGTGGAAATCACCAGAGAGGGCTTGTGTGAATTGAAGGAAGGAAATATGGAGATGTTTCAACAGACTCCTGCACCCTGCCTCAAAAAAAAAAACATAAAAAAAAAACTAAATATGCAATGAAAAACATATATTTGTACGTGCTTCAGTAGACATGGCATTACATGCATGCCAATTCATTGTTATACAAGCACACACACACACCCTCAGTGATGAGCACACAAACACATGTGCATGTTTGCACTTTCATAACCTGATTATGTTATGTATTCGCACCCGCTGCATTCAGGTCATTGTCCGACATGAAAGTCGCTGCTGAACAATAGTTTCACAAGGCGTGAGAGGGAAAACACATCCGTAAATGAGACATTTGAGGGTATAAATGCGGTGAGAGTGCAGTGACTTTATTTTAAGCCCAAAACACACTGCACGATTTTAGCAATCCTATAAGATCATTGCATGTCACACTGTGTGACATGGATCAAATAATCTTAGCCACGACGTGTGTGTAGACTGTACGATGATGACATCTATACGATACATGTTTCTATAGAAGAATAAAACGTCATCAGCGTGCGCTAGTGGTAAACAAAAAGAGCATGAGAAATCACACTTTAGCAGTTGTATTTTTTTTATGTGTGCTGAAAAAAAGTGGAAGCCGTGAAAGAGGAAGTGATAAGAACTTGAGGTGTAAGCAGTTTTATGTTTTAGCGCCATGTCGCGTTGATTTCATGGCGCATTTTTATTGGTTGGTCAGTAAACGTGGATCGTAACAATGATCATGTTGTATCGTAGGCCATCTTTGGTCGCAAGACCGTGACAACGGCCATCTTTGAGCCTCACTCACTGTACGACACAGGACCACCGATTAGGAGCCACGATCACAGAAATCGCCACGATTGTTTCACTATGCCAATCTTTCATCTGGGACAGCCGAAAATCGTGGAGTGTATTTAGGGCTTTAGTGTTTGGTTTAAAGGTTTTGGACGGATGTGCACCATTAAACCTTGACTTTTGCCCTGCTGTCAGATAAGTGTCTGGTTTGGCTGTCCATCTCTAACTGACCGAATCACAGAATTTGGATCATGTAACAGGACAATAATCTGGCAATCTTACATTTATCATTCAGATTTCTTTTCCAAAATCGGGGATTTTCACTCAAAACATCTGACATGACATCGTTCTGAGTTGTATTTCACTCCAACATCAAAATATTAAGAAATGGTATATCTCTAAAAGATTTAAAAAATTGTTGCATTTTTCATCATAAATATTTAATTTTAAATATTATATTATATTTATTAAATATTTATAAAACACGTATTTACATCTAATATACAATTACAAAATATAAATGTATTTTTATGTATTTTTTAAATGTTGTTCAAAATCATTTGACAGGAAACATAGTATGTGACCCTTACACAGTGTTTGCGTGAGAGATAGTTAGTTTATTTGATCCTCATCAAAGGTTGTCAGGTGAGTTTGATCATTAACCCGTGTGTGTCCATGTTCGCTCAGCTGCTTGTGTAAGTGTGCATGACTGCAAATGTTTATTTCCTCATCTGAACTCATGAAATGATTTTATCTGTATCAATCAAACACATGAGCTCCAATGATCAGCTGCATAAGGGCGTTTCCTCATCCAACAAATCAGCTCATGAATATGAATTATGTTAAGTTACATTAGTCCAGTAGGTAAATGTGACATGTGACCACTTGATATGATCATATGGCATTTGTTGTTGTTGTTTTTCATTGTGGTCAAGCAAACAAAAATCTTATAATATAATTGTCTTCCAAAGAGAAACTGCATTTCACAACAGCTTCAAATAAGGCTCATCCAATCAGCATTCTGTGTGTTTGGTTTTATGTAATTATATGATAATGAAGAAAACGTGGTGATGATAATTATGAAGTAATTCTGTGTTATTTTGTCTAGTGGTATCATGAGGCCAGGACTGAACGCCATTTTAGGAGCCACCGGGAGCGGGAAATCATCGTAAGAGTCTGTCTGTCTGTCTGCATCTGTGTCTGTCTGTCTGTCCGTCCGTCTGTGTCTCTCCATCCGTCCGTTTGTGTCTGTCTGTGTATCTGTCCCTCTCTTCGTCCGTCTGTCTGTCTATCCGTCTGTCTGTCCATCCGCCTGCCCATCTATCTAGCTGTCTCTGTCTATCTGTCTGTCTGTCTGTCTATCTATTCATCCGTCCGTCTGTCTGTCTGTCCGTCCATCTCTGTCTGTCTTTTTGTCTGTCTATCCGTCCGTCCGTCTGTCTATCTGTCTATCTGTCTGTCTGTCTATCTATTCATCCGTCCGTCCGTCCATCTGTCTGTCTGTCTGTCCGTCTCTGTCTGTCTGTCTGTCTGTCTATCCATCCATCCGTCTGTCTGTCCGTCTCTGTCTGTCTGTCTATCCATCCATCCGTCTGTCCGTCTCTGTCGGTCTGTCTGTCTCTGTCTGTCTGTCTGTCTATCCATCTGTCTGTCCGTCTCTGTCGGTCTGTCTGTCTCTGTCTGTCTGTCTGTCTATCCATCCATCCGTCTGTCTGTCCGTCTCTGTCTGTCTGTCCGTCTCTGTCTGTCTGTCTGTCTGTCTATCCATCCGTGCGTCTGTCTGTCTGTCTGTCTGTCTGTCTGTCCGTCCGTCTCTGTCTGTCTGTCTGTCTGTCTGTCCGTCCGTCTCTGTCTGTCTGTCTGTCTGTCTATCCATCCATCCGTCTGTCTGTCCATCTCTGTCGGTCTGTCTGTCTCTGTCTGTCTGTCCATCTGTCTCTGTCTGTCTTGGTCGGTCGGTCGGTCTGTCTATCTGTGTGTTGTGGTTTATGTAACCAGTGTTAAGGAATAGGTAAAAGTAGAACAGCTGTTTTCAAAACAGAGCAGCTTTTCCAGCAACAAGCTGTTTTTTCCAACAACAGTGTACAACAGTATGTATATATATATATATATATATATATATATATATATATATATATTAGGGCTGTCACGATATTAGATTTTTCATATGGTTATTGTGGCCAAAAGAATTCACGATATCGATATATCGCGATATCTATAGAAACCTTGGGGGGGAAAGATGTCAGTCAAATTATTTTTTACTTTGTTTATTGAGTTTTTCTTTTTCACCCAACGAACAAAAAGATACTGATAAACACAGGGCACAAGACTCTGGCTTTCTCTGTCTTCTTTGGAGCTCCTATGAAATAATGAGAGAAAATACTGTCAAGTTCAACAGTATGATGAATAAATATTAATGGTAACACTTTACAATGTTGTCATTTGTTAACATTAGTTAATGTATTAACTAACATGAACGATACATTTATTACACAATTTATTAATCTTTGTTAATGTTAGTTAATAAAAATACAGTCGTTCATTGTTCGTTAGTTCACAGTGCATTAATGTTTACAAACACAACTTATTTAATAATGTATTAGTAAATGCTGAAATTAACATGAAATGATTAATAAATGCTGTAGAAGTATTGTTCATTCTTAGTTCGTGTTAACTAATGTAATAAACATGTTAACTAATGAACCTTATTGTAAAGTGTTGCCATATTAACATCTAAACTGATACTTTAACTTGTGTACCCGTGTTTTAAGTTCTTTAATCTATCGTTGCACCGGCGCCGCTGAAGTCATGCAGTAAGAGCTGCTAATTCAGTTTTAATGTGCGCAGATGAGGCATTAAGTGCATGGCACTGCAACCAACTTAACATTTTACAGAGTTTAATGTAGCAATGTGGTCGCTCAGTTTTTCTAGATCAGTTTTAATCGTTTAACTGTTAATAGATTTGAACAAAGAAATAAAGTGCTACTACACACAGGCCATATTGATTGCAAATACAAAAATAAGATGAGTATATAAAATGCGGTACTTATTAAAATAATCACCCTTTACTTAAATATATGAAAACAGAAAACCTCTGTTAACAGGTTAATGTACCATTTCCCATTCTATGACTAATAAAATAATCGCAATTTACTCCGTATAACTGAACATGGCTCTTCTCTGAGTAGCGTGCACTGCGTCTTCTTGTTTGACAGGTGTCAGTGGTAAGGCGCAATACTGCCACCAAGGGGTCAACCAGGTACTGACGCTGGAGTATTTACATGTGGTGTTATCCTAAGAGTCCTGTTCATTTTTATATATTGCGGTTATCGCCAATACCGGTATATCGTCACACATTAAATTAACACGATATCGATAATCGATGCTTTGAATATCACGGTTATCGTCAATACCGGTATATCGCGACACCCCTAATATATATGTATATATCTATCAGTGGCGTTCTGTCCATATAAGCTGCCAATGCGCCGTATACCCGAGAGAATGAGTTCACGGGCTAATTACTATAAACATGATTATAAGTTGATCCCTTGTCATTTGAGATGTGACTTAAAGCTTAATAAAGTGTTGCGAATAAGTATGTAAAATTATTTATTTGAAAACAACGGTAATTTTCTGTAAATCTATGTCAGTTACGGAAGCTTCCGGGCGAGCGGATTCTCCGCAGCTTTGGCTCCTCCGCTCTATTGGTATGACTCGTCAGGATTGTAATGTGTTCTCAGTGTTCTGCTGGTATGCGTCTGATTTCATGCGCGAGGTAAGCTGGCCGCGAAGCGCTCACCCAAGTGGAAAAATGCACTAGATGTTGCTGCCTGATCTTGACTGCCAAAAATTGTGTTTGATGCAAAACTAACTCGTCAAAACTAAGTCATATGAAAAAAACATCATAACTCTATATTTTCATGCTTTCTCAAGCAAAGCAAATTTTGAAAGTCCACTAAAAACATATCTGGTCATAGACAATGTTGAAGACGTTATTGTCAACATGCCTAGGTAGTAAATTAAAAAAAAAAGGTTTATAAAAATGTATATAAAATTTTAAATAATAACAAACATCAGGAAAAATTAGGAAACAATACCTTTGTTTTCCATATACTTGTTTCGCTTACAGTTAAAGTCCTTCTCTGATTTTATTGTTGTTTGCAACGTTACTTGGCAATATTTTAAAGATATTATTAATATTTATTTATTTGGTATTTTGCATGGCCTATTATTGTCACCCTGGTGGGAGTTTTAACTCCTATTCACTAGGAATAAAAAGTAAATGAGTAAAAAAAAATCATTCAGTCGATGCAGAGACATATAGACCGGGGGAATCCCCCATCTCCCCTGAATATTACGTATTATAACGTAACAACGTGTAAACGTTATTTGGCGGTTTTTACTTGGAAAAGCAGATGTTCCTTTTCGATACTTCACTTGTACTGCCATCGATTCGTGCAGTGCATTAAAGATGAACTAATGGCTCAGCAGCGGTGCTACACGAACCTATGGCTGCGAAGCCCGCCAAAGCCCGCCAGAATGGGCGGGGTCATCTGGCTATGTAAGCGGCCGCTTCGCCACAGGATTCAGATTTCTTCTTCAGCGACGTCGACGTTCCTCGTTGATCTCCGCTGACTGAAGAGCCTGTTTGCTGTTGACACACCTCGCAGTGGAACGTGATCTTATGCTCGGCTGATTCGCCGCCTTTCCCGCTGCCTTCAGCATCGCTCAGCAGTGATCTGGCTTCCCCTGCTGCCATCAAACAAGCGCTCGGATGCGAGCGAGCTTACTTTGGCTTAGGCCCCGCGTACCTCGCTCTCTCCACACAGAGAGGTTTCTCCTGTCCTCTTCACCCAGCCTGACCAGCGTCCCTCTGCCATCGTGAGCGATCTGGTCTCGTTTGGGGGGAGTGACGACGAGCTGCTGGATGAAAGCATGTCATTAGCAGCCTTGAACGCCGAGGAGCTGTCGGGCTCAACTGCCGCCCCCGCCCCCCTGCGGCCGTCTGAGCCCAGCGACGTTAAGCCCAGGATGGACGCCGAATTACTCCGCGTTCTCTCTAAAGTCGTCGAAGAGCTGGGTTTGGAGTGGTCTCCTCCAGAAGAACCCTCCCTCAGCCATCTGGACGAGTGGTTCCTGCTGGGGCGCCGTCAAGCACCTCGTCAGAGATCCTCTCCTTTTTTCCCCAGAGGTCCATGACGAGCTCACCAGATCATGGCGCGCCCCATACTCTGCACGCCTTCGTACTTCCACTTCATCCGCCCTCATTTCGGTCAACGGTGCTGAAGAAGGGATACGAGAAGCTGCCTCCGCTGGATGAGTCAGTGGCCACGCATCTTTGCCCGCCCACTGCGATTGGCTGGAAGGCAAAGGCTGCCCATCCGTCCAAGTCGTGTAGGACGACTTCGGCTCTCGCTAAATGCGCCTACTCTTCTCATTCTATGGCGGTTCTCCAGTTCTTCCAGGCCAAACTCCTCGCCAGCACGGACTGGTCTGGCCCGGACCCTGCGACACTCAGCCAGCTGAAGAGCGCGACAGACCTGTCTTTACATGCCACCAAGGCCACGGCTCAGGCCATAGAGCGTTCCATGGCCAGTCTAGTGGTGCTTGAGCGCCACTTATGGCTGACCTTGACGGAGATCAAAGACGCTGACAAGGTCCCGTTCTTGGACACACTGATCTCTCCCAACGGTCTGTTTGGGCCAGTGGTTGAGGGCTTGAGGCACAGAAGTCATCCCAGGTCACGCGACACTTCCTGCCAAAACGCTCTAGCTCTGCAGCTGCCTCGAGTTGCCCCAAGGCTGCGCCGACTCAGCAGCCCCCAAAGCCCGCGCCTGTGGCTGCTGCCGCCGCCCAACCATCCAAGCCTGAGCCTCGACGACGTTCCTGCTCGGCCAAATGCTACCCGTTTCCGAAGCGACAGGGACCCCGGCCCAAGATAGCGCTGGATCCCATGCCGCCGGCGTCGTCCTGATCTAAAGGTCAGAAAGCGGAGGGGGCCAAGTCTCACTGCAGCCGGAGCTGCAACACAAACAATTTCAAAAAGAGAGCAGTTTTCCTCTTTCCTTGCACCGACCAGGCACTCGAGCCAATCCAACCCCTGTCTTCCCGGGCCGAGGCGTGGCAAGCCATCCCTGGAGTGTCAGGGTGGGTTTTGGGGATAATAAAATGTTTCAGAAGCTGCTGGGCCTTATGGCTGCAGCGTCTCCAGTGATACGGTTGGGCCTGCTTCGTATGCGTCCCCTTCAGTACTGGCTGAAACCATGAGTTCCATCCCATGTGTGGCGTCACGGACACCTGCTTATCAGGGTGAACCAGGCCTGTGTATCAGCCCTGGCCCCTTGGAAGAATGTTCAATGGATGGAACAGGGCGTTCCTCTGGGAATGGTCTACAGGAGGAAGGTAATCTCGACAGATGCGTCCAACAAGGTGTTGGGAGCTCTGTGCGAAGGAAAACTGTCGTTTGGCCGTTGGTCAAAGGCGGAGGACAGTCTACACATCAACTGCCTATAAATGCTATCAAACTTTCCTGCCAGACCTGACGGGACACCACGTCCTAGTCTGCTCGGACAGCATGACTGTGGTGTCCTACATAAATCACCAGGGGGGCTGTCATCGAGGCGCCTTTTCGTTCTAGTAGAGTGCCTCCTGGAATGGGCTCAGCTCAAACTGCACACGCTGAGAGCAGCACACGTCTGGTCAAACTGAACTAAGGAGCAGACATGTTGTCACGAAGCAAGGTCCCCTCAGAGGAGTGGATGCTTCATTCACAGATGGTTCAGAAAATTTGGGAAATCTTTGGCAAGGCAGAAGTAGACCTCTTCGCCTCAAAATACAATTCTCATTGCCCAATCTATTATTCCAAGGACAGGGATGCGTTGGCCCACGAATGGCCCAATTTTCTTCTCTATGCTTTTTCCCCGGTTGCTCTGATCCCGTAGGTAATCAGGCGAATCAGGGAACAGGAACGCAGAGTTCTCTTGGTGGCCACGCTCTGGAAAAACCAGCATTGGTTGGCCGAGCTGTCACAGCTGCTTATAGCAGCCCCATGGCCCATTCCCCTGAGGCGGGATCTTCTCTCGCAGGCGAACAGGATGATATGGCACCCCCGGCCAGAGCTGTGGGCTCTGCATCTTTGGCCACTCGACAGGAGCCCGCATGCCTCCCAGAGTGTGTTCTAAACACCATTTCTCAGGCTAGAGCTCCAGCTACAAGGCACCTCTATGCCACTAAATGGTCAGTGTTCTCCGCCTGGTGCTCAGACCGCGGCAAGGACCCGTCCGTCTGTGACGTATCAGTGATACTGTCCTTCCTGCAGGAGCTGTTGGATAAGGGGCGCTCCCCATCCACGCTCAAGGTAGCTAGGCCTGTCACGATGACAACTTTTTGTTGTGCGATATATTGCCCCAGAAATAATTGCGATAAGCGATATTATTGTCATTTTAAAGACCATTTTATGCCACTGAATATATACTATATTGCCAAAAGTATTCGCTCATCTGCCTTTAGACGCATATGAACTTAAGTGACATCCCATTCTTAATCCATAGGGTTTAATATGACGTCGGCCCACCCTTTGCAACTCTTCAGCTTCAACTCTTCTGGGAAGGCTTTCCACAAGGTTTAGGAGTGTGTTTATGGGAATTTTTGACCATTCTTCCAGAAGCGCATTTGTGAGGTCAGACACTGATGTTGGACGAGAAGACCTGGCTCGCAGTCTTCGCTCTAATTCATCTCAAAGGTGTTCTATCGGTTTGAGGTCAGGACTCTGTGCAGGCCAGTCAAGTTCTTCCACACCAAACTCACTCATCCATGTCTGTATGGACCTTGCATTGTGCACTGGTGCGCAGTAATGTTGGAACAGGAAGGGGCCATCCGCAACTGTTCCCACAAAGTTGGGAGCATGGAATTGTCCAAAATCTCTTGGTATGCTGAAGCATTCAGAGTTCTTTTCACTGGAACTAAGGGGCCAAGCCCAGCTCCTGAAAAACAACCCCACACCATAATCCCCCCTCCACCAAACTTCACAGTTGGCACAATGCAGTCAGATAAGTACCGTTCTCCTGGCAACCGCCAAACCCAGACTCGTCCATCAGATTGCCAGATGGAGAAACGTGATTCGTCACTCCAGAGAACGCATCTCCACTGCTCTAGAGTCCAGTGGCGGCGTGCTTTACACCACTGCATCTGACACTTTGCATTGCACTTGGTGATGTATGGCTTGGATGCAACTGCTCGGCCATGGAAAACCATTCCATGAAGCTCTCTATGCACTGTTCTTGGGCTAATCTGAAGGCCACATGAACTTTGGAGGTCTGTAGCGATTGACTCTTTTCTACCTCGAAAACGCCGGAGTAGTGTAAACGATAGGCGTAACCGTAGCAAAAGTTATGCATTTTAAAACGAAAACACACTAGTGTAAACGGGGCCTTAGCACTCAGCATAACCGGTTAAAAAAGTCACCACTCGCCACTGAGATATATACACTATATTGCCAAAAGTATTGGGTCACCCCCTTCTAATGAACAGGTTTGACTACTTTAGCAATTTCCATGAGTACAAATCTTAATGTTTAAGCATATAATGATATTCTAGGGAATTGTGACTAAATCAATCATTTCTTTTTGAACCTTGCCTTATACACAGAGGCATTGTCATGTTAGAATAGAAAAGGGTCCTGTCCAAACTGTTGCTTTAAAATTAGAAGCACACAATTCCCTAGAATATCATTATATGCTTAAACATTAAGATTTGTACTCATTGAAATTACTAAAGTAGTCAAACCTGTATAATATATATATATATATATATATATATATATATATATATATATATATATATATATATTAGGGCTGTCAATCGATTAAAATATTTAATCGCGATTAATTGCATGATTGCCATGAGTTAACTCACGATTAATCGCAACTTAGTCGCACCTTTTTATTTGTTCTAAATGTACCTTAAATTAATACTTTTCAAGTTTTTAATACTCTAATCAACATGGGCATGGACAAATATGGATGATTTATGCAAATGTATGTTTATTATTATTGAAACCATAGTCAACATAGAGCATGAAGACTAGACATGTTTCAAAGGTCATCGAAGTTTTTCAAAGAACTTGTTCATGTCTATTAGACACATGAAAAATGAAATACCAGGTTCCCATTACTTCTCTTTCTTTGCACTGAGCAATTTACTTACACAAACCTGTTTACATTTTTGCATGACAGGGCACCTCTTCTTCTGAACATGCAAACTGTAAATATATTATTTATTATTACATTTGTTTCCCTCTCTGTGCCCGTATACTGTATTTTGATGCAGCTAAATTCTCAATAAAACTGTTTTCATTGATATATTTTACTGTTTCTGTTGTCAGACAACGGAATGAATATGAAATAGTGATTGAAACGCGACCCATTAAGACTACATAGCTCTCCCTTCCAAGATGTTAATCTGCACAAAAATCCTGATAACCGGGCTGTCGTCTGATGAAATTAAATACGCATAAGATAAAGGCAATAGCTGTGCTGTGATTTCGGCTATACTTGCATGTAAAATTAGAGAAGCAACATAATATCTGTGTTTAACTGAAAGCGCTGCTCCTCTCTGTCGCTCACTGAACAGAAACTGAGCAGATGCAGAGAGAGAGAGAGAGATGTGTGCATGCGCTGGGAAAGCAAGACCTTGCGCTCGCGTGGCAGTATTGGCGATTCTCAGAAATGAAATAAGGTTTGGGCGCTTTTTTGAATGGAAAAAAAGTCGCTAAAGTGGTCTGCAATGTCGCTAAATTGGCAACACTGTGCATCTCCATTTCTCCAGCTACGGGTTAGACAAAAAATATGCGCTGCGTTAATCGCGCGTTAATAAAATTAGTGCCGTTAAAATTAATTTGCGTTACTTTGACAGCCCTAATATATATATATATAGATATATTGATATAGATATATATAGATATAGATATATGTATATTAGTGGTGTCAAAATTAGCGCGTTAACGCATGTGCTTAATTTTTTCAGTTTAACGCGTTAAAAATATTTAAAAGTGAAAAAAAAAGTGAAAGTCGTGACGTATTGTCAAGTACGGTGACCCATACTCGAAATTGGTGCTCTGCATTTAACCCATCCAAGTGCACACACACAGCAGTGAATAGTGAACAAACATGCACACGCACACACACACCGTGAACACACACCCGGAGCAGTGGGCAGCCATTGCTCCAGCGCCGGGGAGCAATTGGGGGTTCGATGCCTTGCTCAAGGGCACCTCAGTCATGGTATCGAAGGCAGAGAGAGTGCTGTTCATTCACAATCCCCACCTTCAATTCCTGCCGGTGTGAGAATCGAACCGGCAACCTTCAGGTTACAAGCCCAACTCTCTAACCATTAGGCCACGACTTCCCCGCAATTTAACGCAATTAACGCAGGGGCGGGGGTTAAGGTTGGCCATCCCACTCACAACTGCTGTTTCTGTCACTTTTTCTCTTGACGAGAAGTGCATTTATTCAGTCACAGAACGTTTTTGCGATCACAACAAACGAGAGACGTTTCAGACACGCACCCCACTTTACTTCACCGCCAGGTGCGAGTCAAACAAGTGCCGAAATGGTACCACGCTTGTTTGACTCGCACCTAGCGCTGAATTTTATAGAGACATCAGTAGTATTGGGATCATTGATACTGACCTTCAGTCATAAAAAAGATGCCATTAAACAAATATTTAAAAATATACTGTCTTTATGTTGTTTGTACATTAATTTGAAGATTGAATGTGAAATTATTACAATATAAAAGTATATTTAAAAACTTTAATGTTAGGTTGGATTAATCGCAAATTCATCTGAATCTGAATTCATTTGTCTTTAAAATAAAAGTATTTTTTTATATATAATAATAATTATTGTTATTTACTGATATATTTATTTAATGTATTTAGAATATAAAATATTAATAAAAATAAACTAAAAAAATAAAAGTAAAAATACATTTACATATCTAATTATTGATTGATTTTTAATACATTTAAAATAAAAGTTTAATTAAAATAAAATAAGTGTATTTGAAATATAAAATATAATTCAAATATATATATATATATATATATATATATATATATATTTTTTTTTTTTTTTTTTTTTTTATTAATTAATTAATTAATTAATTAATTTAATGTGTTTTGTATAATGATGGTTGTGTTTCACTGAAGGTTTCTGGACGTTCTGGCCGCTCGTAAGGATCCTGCTGGTCTTTCTGGAGAGGTTCTTATAGACGGAGCTCCACAACCTCCAAACTTCAAATGTCTGTCTGGATACGTAGTGCAGGTATAAACCACACAAACACTCATTTACTACATTTCCTTTCTTCTGTTTTCTTCCACATTCTCTTCAATGACACATGATGTGAAATCACTTGCGTCTGGAGCACAAACAGAACTTACACATTAGATGTCACGTTTGACTCTAAAAACTGACTTCAGCAGTTAAAATGGGAAGCTTAACTCATTATTCTGTAGAATACATATCATGACTAAGGGAATTGTGGGATAGCTGACTAAGACTTGAAGAGCTGGACTAAAAACGTTCAGCAGATTAGCTTGTTTTCCTGCCACCAATACAGTTTAATACAGTCCGTTTGTCTTGTGTTTTCTTCAGGAGTCTGAATTCCTCCAGCGATTGTTTAATTTAATCTCAAATCACACCAGCTGTGTCATGAGACACTCTGCTTCCTTCCTTGAGGACGTTTACTAAACGTGCGTGTTCAGAAAGTGCTCTGTCATGGTCTAAACACATGAAACATCCTGAAAGTCTTGTGATTTTTGCAGGATGACGTGGTCATGGGGACACTGACCGTTCGCGAGAATCTGCGTTTCTCAGCGGCTTTAAGGCTCCCAAAGTCGATCCGTCAGCGAGAAAAAGATGAGAAGGTTGAGAGACTCATTCAGGAGCTGGGACTGAGCAAAGTGGCTGATTCACGGGTAACAAACCAAACACACCTTCATCTGAGCAATCAGCACAGACTTCTGTTGATGCTTAATGACGTGATTAAATTTTTTCTCCCCAAAGTACAGCTAGAAAAACATAAAATTAAATGAATTAAAAATAAATACAAAAAAAATTTAAATAAAAATGTAAATAAATACTAAATAAAAACGTAAATAAATAAAAAACTTAAACTTATTTTATTTCAGCTATTTGCCGAGGCATATTTTTTCATTTTAATTTGGTTTAACTTGAAGTACTAAAATAACTAAAAAACTGAAATAAAAAAAATTGCTAAAAACTATATAAATACATATTTAAAAAAAAACAATAATAAAAATGACACAAAAAACTTAAAATAAAATAAAGAAAATATAAATAATATAAAAAACATTTAATTAAAAATATTAACAAAAGCTATAATAGTATATTAATGATACTAAAATAAAAAATTACACACACACACACACATATAACATTTCACATTTTTGTTTAGTAAACTTGAAGCAATAAAATAAATAAAACTAAATAAACTATAAATAATACATGAAAATTAATAAAAACTATATAGACATATTTTAAAAAACAACAATAAAAATCACAAAAACACACAATAAATTACAAAAACTTTAAATAAAATTAAAATAAAAACAAAATAGAAAAATAAATGTTATCAAAATATTTAAAAAATCAACAAAACTATAATAGTATATCAGTGATACTAAAATAATATGTATATGTGTGTATATATTATATATTTAAATGTTCTGTTCATTAGGCATTGTTTAGTGTGTGTGTGTGTGTGTGTGTGTGTAAATATTCAGAAAACGATGAGTAAGGAACATAATATGAATTTGATCTGATGGGAATCATGCTGAATTTGACAAAGTCAGTATTGTAGTTCATTTTTCGGTTTACATTTACATTTATTCATTTAGCAGACGCTTTTATCCAAAGAGACTTACAAATGAGGAATACAGCAAGTGATTCATCATGAAGAGGCAAATAAACGCAGGAAGTGCTTGCAGTACAAAGTTTCAGGCGTTGTTCAGATTAGTACAAGCTAGACGGAGAAATTAAGGAAAGAGAGAGTAAGGTGTTTTTTTATTTTTTATTTTTTTTTTATTAAGATGAAGTCAAATGTGACGAAAGAGATGAGTTTTCAGCAGTCGCTTGAAAATTGTCAGGGAATCAGCATTCCGGATAGGGGTGGGAAGATCATTCCTCCAGCCAGGAGCGGTGAACGAGAATGTTCTGGAGAGTGATTTTGAGCCTCTCTGTGATGGTACCACGAGGCGTCGCTCACTAGCAGATCTCAGACTTCTGGAGGGGATGTAGATTCTCAATAGTGAGTGGAAGAAGGCGGGTGCTGAGCCTGTGACTGCTCTATATGCAAGCATCAATGTCTTGAACTTGATGCGAGCTGCAACTGGTAGCCAGTGCAATGAGATAAAGAGAGGTTAACATGGGCTCTTTTGGGTTTGTTGAAAACCAGTCGTGCCGCTGCATTCTGAATCCTTTGGAGAGGTTTGATTGTGTTTGATGGAAGTCCAGCCAGAAGAGCATTGCAGTAGTCCAGCCTAGAAACGACAAGGGCCTGGACAAGAGGGTGAGACTTGAACTGATGGCTGCTCTGATTGGCTGGTTTTACAGGTGGGCACGCAGCTGATTCGTGGTGTTTCAGGTGGAGAGAGGAAAAGGACGAACATCGGCATGGAGCTGATCATTGATCCACCGGTGCTTTTCCTGGATGAACCGACCACAGGCCTGGATGCCAGTACGGCCAACTCCGTCCTCATGCTGCTCAAGAGGTGCGTTTATACAAAACCGGTCATAACCACACCTAAATCACAAGAAATATATGTTCATTTGAATTTACTTAAAGGTTTGCAATAGTTTAAAGTGCCCCTATTATGGATTTTTGAAAATGAGCGTTCATGCAGTGTGTAACACAGCTCTAAGTGAATGAAAACATCCTGCAAACTTTTAAATCTGAAAGTGCACCGTGTATAAAGTTATTTTCTCTCAAAAGAAAGAGTCGACTCTGAATCATTGAAACGAGTTGTTTTTAAAATGAATCCCAAGCCATTTCATGTTGACGTCAACATGTGCCAACATGCGTTGGTCTGAATGAAAATGCAAATTCATTCTTTGCCACTAGATGCCGCTTTTGGAGCATAAAAATAGATGTTTCCTCGGTAACGCTGTACACAAAACAGCACTGTGATCACAAACACTGCTTTATCAGGCATTACAGGCGAGATGAAATGAAAATGAGACCAATCGACCAATCACCGCTGATTAGCATCACACAAAGGAGGGGTTTGGAAAAATTAATAGTTGAGCGAATCGTTTGGGAGTCGTTGAGCAAATAAGGTAAAAATAAATGCATATTATAAGACAATGAAAGTGTTTTGTGACCTTGTATGCATGTCAACCTGTTGTTGGGGACTCCCAAAACCAAAATATGAACCTTTCATAACCCATAATAGGGGCACTTTAAAAATAGTTCAGTTTGTCCTGCTAAAAAGCACTTGGTAATTGCATGTACTTTTTATTGTACAAATATCTTCAATAAGACACTTAATGAACAGACTGATGTTTCACATGGGCAAATTATACTCACTGCAATTTAGCAAAATGAATATTGCATAGTATTAAATATTAATTAGAATTAAAAACCCTAAATAATGTGTGAGTTATTATGTATGAGTATGTTATTAATATATGTTACGTAAATTATCAAATTATTCACACATGATATTTTTTGTTGTTTTACAATCTTTAGGTTATGCTGATTGAACGTTAAATGATTTAATGTTAACATTAATGATTTTAAGTTAAATGATTTCACAATGAAAAAAAATCTGTCTTATTATGAACTTACGATAATTTAATAAATAATTTAAATATACAGAATATTATGTAAATTTAAGAAATAAATACTCAGATATATACAGCCTTAAGTTATTAGGATTAGAAATATTATATTAGCATTAGCAGTATTATATTCTAAATTTATTTATTTTTACAATATTAGATAATATACATGTTAGAATATGTATTATTACTAATACTATAATATTTGTAATAATATATATAATAATGTGTTATTTTTTTAAATAATGAAAAAAGCACAGGGGCAAAAAAAGGATTTTTATTTACATTTCATATGCATTTTTAATACATTTAATAATAACTAATAATTAAAATATAATATGTATGTGTGTGTGTATAATTTTGTTAAATAATGAAGATATCACAGTGGGGCAAATCCTTTATGCTTTATATATAAATTACTTATTTTTTTATATATTTAATAATAACTAATATCTCTATATAAATTTTATTTCTAAATTGGTAATTTTATTTTTAAAATTAAATTGAATTAAATTACATTTAAAAATTCTTTTGTTCTTTTGGGCTGAAATATGACTCTGACATTGTTGTGAGATTTAACCACAGCACTGTTTTAACTGTCCTATGTGTTTAACCTGTGGTTTGTTCAGAATGGCGAACAGCGGTCGCACCATCATCTTGTCGATCCATCAGCCGCGGTATTCCATCTACCGGCTGTTCGACAGCCTCACGCTGCTGGTGGGAGGAAGACTGGTGTATCACGGACCGGCTCAAGACTCCCTGGACTACTTCAGTCAGATCGGTATGAGCACACACTCACACGCACACTCACTCACACGCGCACACACACGCACACACACACACACACACACACACACACACACACACACACACAAACAAACAAACAAACAAACAAACACACAGACACACACACACACACTCACTCACACTCACACTCACACACACACTCACTCACTCACTCACTCACACGCGCGCGCACACACACACACACACACACACACAAACAAACAAAGACACAGACACACACACACTCACTCACGCACACTCACACACACTCACGCACACAGACACACGCACACTCACACTCACGCACACAGACACACACTCACACACTCTCACACAGTCATGCATGCACGCGCTTGCACACACACACTCACACACGCACACACACACACAGACACACATTCTCACTCACACACATAGACACACACTCTCACACACACACACACACACACTCTCTCTCTCTCTCACTCACGCTCTCACACACACACACACACACACACACACACACACACACACACACACCCTCTGTATAGCTATCTTTGTGAGGACATTGATTGACACAATGCAATCTCTAGCTCCTTACCCTAACCCTACCCATCAGAACTAAGTGCCTCACCCAAACCCTTACCCTAAACCTACCCTTTACCCAATTATAACCTGACCCCTAAATCCAAGTCTTGACCCTCAATCAGGCCTTTAAAGGGCTCTCAGAAAGTGAGGACCAACCAAAATGTCCTTACTTTACAATTTTGTTGTCACTCCGATGGTCTAAAACTCAAACCGGCCCTCACAAACATAGCTGTACAAGTGCGCACACACACACACACACACACACACACACACACACACACACTATACACACACATGAAGAGACCCTCATGTCTTAATAATGATGTGTGTGTGTGTGTGTGTGTGTGTGTGTGTGTGTGTCAGGATACACCTGTGAAGCTCATAACAACCCTGCTGATTTCTTCCTGGATGTCATCAATGGAGACTCCACCGCCGTCGCTCTCAACAAGGTGTACGAGAATGAGGGTACAACAATTTTCCTTTTCCATCGTTTTCTTGCAGTATAAAAGCCACTTTGCAGCTTATTTTAGTCAAGAATCGCCACTAATGACATGTAACGTTTATTTTAAAATGTAGTTTATTCTGTTTTTATTATGTATTGTTGTTGTTCTATTTTATTTTTATTATAATTATTTTATTTTTTTATATATATAAGATAAACTATAATTATTTTTGTTATCATTATTTATGTTACATTAGTTGCTTTATATCTGTACAAATTAAATAATGATCAATTATTTCATGGGCAGGTAACTAAATAAATATAATTCATAAATATCACATTTTAAAAAAGTCATGTAAATTCAGAATATTATGGATATTTTTATAGTAATTATACATTATTTACAAAACATTTAGCTATTTTTTTAACTAATAGGCTGAAAACAGTGTTATTTGATAGTTTATATACTTTTATTGTATTTATTAATTTGTTAGTATGTATTTTATGGCCTTTTTTCAGTGACTTAAAATTTTTTGTTTTTTCACTAATCACGCATAAAGGTTTTCTCAAAAACACAAATATATACATTCATGTTACCTACATATGATTGTAGCCCGGTTTGTGCTGAATACAGTGTAATCAGACTTTAGCCAGTAATATGTTTTTAAGAAAAAAAAAAAAAAGCACAAATGTCAGGGCATGCCAAAACTTCTCCAGGGCCCCAAAACCCCCTTAGACCCCACAGGGTTAATAGTTGTAGTTTTCATTTTTAGTGAATGACACCATCAGTGACTGAGACGAGTATGTTAGTGTTTCTTTTCATAGGTTCACTCAACGCTGGATAGCACAGTGGGAACTCCCCGGATGGTACCGATTGTCTGAAACCTGTAGAAAATCACACAAATTTACTGGCCCCTCAGCAGTGCTACATCACTCACCTAATAATAATAAGCGCCACCAACTCAGATTTCTCTGCTTCAGAAGTGGTTGGGGCGACCGGTTGGGGCGCAGTCTTCGAGGGCAGACCAGCTCGTGGGATCTGGACCCGCGAGCTTCTCTCATGGCATATACAGTCAAACCAAAATTTATTCAGACACCTTCAACATTTCTCACATCATCACAGTTTATTCGCTATACTTTATAAAATGGTAATAAAATACGACATGAACTCAAGAGTTAAAGTGTGTCAGAACAAATTCATCTTGATAATCACAAATGAATTATAGTCAAACCAAAATTTATTCAGACACCTTCAAAATTTCTCACATTATCAGAGTTTATTTGCTATAGTTTAGAAAATGGCAATAAAATATGACAAGAACTCAAGAGTTAAAGTGTGTCAGAACAAATTCATCTTGATAATGTCAGATAACTTTGATAGAAAGGTATGTAACAAAACATGGTCAGGTCAAAGTGTCAAATTTGGATAAATTTTACTGGTAGTCCACTGTATGAAAAATTTTTGGGTATAATATGTCACAGTTTACTTTATTTTGCTATCCTTGCTTACATAAATGAACTATAATGTCCTGCACCCACTAGTAAAAAAATATCAAAAATGATATCTGGTGTCTGAATAATTTTTGGTTTGACTGTAAATTGCCTAGAGTTGTGCACACTTTCGCTCACCCTTAGCTGGATCTGAGACTGTATTCATTTCTTCCGGTCAAATTGATCCCTGCGGTTCTTTGCAGAGTGACGGAATGCGGGATCAGACTCCTTCTGGTGCCCCGTTCTGGCCATCCCAGACATGGTTCCCGGAGTTGACTTCCCTGGTGGAGCAAACCACCCAGGAGATTCCAGTCAGGACCTACTGTCTCAAATTCAGAGCAGGATTTGGCACCCTCATCCCAAGATTTGGAGACTGTGGGTGTGACTGATCAGTGGCAACCAGTGATAGCTTCTGTTCTTCCTGTTGGTCTTCAGGAGACCATTGATAATGCTCGGGCTCCTTCTACTAGGAAACTTTATTTTTCCATGTGGAGGGTTTTCAAGGTGTGTGGCTCGTGCAGTGGTCAGCTGCCCACCTGGCTCATTGCTGGAATTTCTGCAAGAGATGTTTGTTGCTGGAGCAGCCGCGATTACTTTGAGGGTTTACTTTATGACCATTGGCGTCCATCGGGAGTTAGACAAAGTCCCTTTGGGTAGGTTTCGTCTGGTTTCTTCGTTTATGTATGGTGTTAGGGGCTTGAGGACTGCGCATCCTGTTAGTTTTCCTTCCTGGGACTTGTCAGTCGTCCTGGAGGGGTTATCGGGACTGCCTTTTGAGTCGGCCTCTCTCAAGCATGTAGGGGATCTGCAGGCTCTCTTTGTGAGTGAGCCATGCATGGTGTTTGTCCTGGGTCTTGTGAGGGTGTTTCTGCGACCCAGACCTGGTTACGTCCCCAAAGTCTTGTCCAAGTCATTTTGTTTCAAAGTTGTTGTGCTTCATGCCTTCTGTCCTCCTATCTTTGCTTCTTCTTCAGAGGAGGAGAGGCTTCCTCTACTTTGCCCTGTCCAGGCCCTAAAGATTTATGTGGACCTCTCTGCCCGTGGCACAAGTTGTCCCAATCGCTAGTGTGCTTTGTTGCCAGCCGCAGAGGGCTTGCCGCCTCCAAGCACAGGATTTCTTACTGGGTAAAAGCCTGTTCACACCAAGGACAATAACTATAAAGATAATGACATAGTTCTAAATCGTTCTCAATATTAAAGAATCGCAGAGTCCACATCACAGCTATAACGATAAAGGCAAAGAGAAACAATATCGTTGGAATCACTTTCAGAATGATTTTTTTTCCTGCTGATCAACGATAAAAACATTGGCACCCAATCAGAATCCATCCTGCTATAACAAGCTCAAGAATTTAAAGCAGCAGACGAGCGTGCACTTAGAATAAACAGACAATATTGTTCGCTGGTGTGGACGCTAATATCTTTATCTTTATAGTTATCGTTCTTGGTGTGAACGGGCCTTAAGAGATATCGATCTAGCTATGAGGTGCGGAGCCTCCCTTGACCTCTAGGCATTAGAGCTCACTCTACTAGGAGTGCTGCATCCTCTCAGGCTCTTTTTAAAGAATTCCCTTTGAAGGATATTTGTGTTGCGGCAGGGTGGTCCTCCCCGTACAATTTCATCAGGTTTTACAACCTGGCTTTGGATGCAGCTCCTGGTTCCCGGGTCTTTTCTGCATGAAACAGCATCCGAGTTTAGTCTGGTTCCCACTCTTTGGGCCAGACGCAGCTGCGCTTAGCTTGGTGTATGTGGTATATCCTTGCCATTGCATCATCGCTATGCAGTGTTGAGTGAACGTATGAAAAGGAACATCTCGGGTTGCATATGTACCCCATGTTTCTTGAATAGGAAACGAGACCCTGCATTTGCTGCCAAGTTCCTTGCGCTGCCAAAGAGGCTTCTTCAGTAGAGAATCTGAGAAGTTGATGGTGCACTCACTATTATTAGGTGAGTGTTGTAGTGTGCTGAAGAGACGCCTGCACCATCGGCCAATAAATTGGCATGATTTGATATGGATTTCAGGTCGGCACTGCCCAAAGGGCGTTCCCAATGCATCATCGCCACACAGCTCCTCGTTCCCTATTCAGGGAACATGGGTTATGCATGTAACCAGAGAGGTTTTGTGTTTGTGAGAATTATCATAAATGTGTTTGTGTGTGTCAGAACTGGACCAGGAGCAGCTGAGTTCATCTCTGAAGGGCATCGAGGACCGTTTGGTGGAGGAATACAAGAACAGCGGCAGCTACAAACAGACCAAAAGTGAGCTGGAGCGAATCGTTCAGGGACAGGACTACAGCACACGACCCAAATCCAGAACCATCACCTACAGCACATCCTTCTGCCATCAGTTTAACTGGGTCCTCAAGAGAACCTTTAGGAACCTTATGCTAAATCCGCAGACCTCATTCGCTCAGGTCAGTGACACTGTCTACATCAGGCATTCACAGATGTTTTTATCAGCCTCTGAGCTGAATATTTAACTGAAGTCCCTCTGAGATTTTAAGAAAATATTTCAGTAATTTAACAACAGACAACATATACTATACTAGTATAGTTTTTTATGATTATTTTAAATATAAACTATATGTGAAAAGAAAATATATATTTATTTATATATATGAAGGTGTGATTTGGGTTGATGTTAGTATTTCTGTATTAATCTGAGATTGTTTCTTCAGATCGGGGTGATGATTTTCCTGGCTCTGGTTGTTGGAGCCATATTTTTTGGAGTGAAGGAGAATTCGAGCGGCATTCAGAACAGGTATGAAAACACACTCATCCAGTCAGTATTTCTGTGAGATGAATCATTTCTGCTTGAATTAGAAGTGATTGAGTGTTCAGATCTCATGAACAGAAGCTGCGTCTCTTCAGCACTGGTGTTTTCAAATATAATTTACTGAATAAAATTGTGTTGAAACTTCATGCACATCATGTTTCATATATTTTGAAAAACTCCCTTTGGCTGTCCACTAACAGTAGTGTGTGTGTGTGTGTGTGTGTGTGTGTGTGTGCGTGTGCGTGTGTGTGTGTTTCAGGATGGGCGCACTCTTCTTCATCACCACCAATCAGTGCTTCAGCTCCGTTTCCTCAGCTGAACTCTTCATCACAGAGAGGAAACTGTTTGTGTGAGTAAATACACACACACACACACACACACACACACACTAGAGTTGGCAAACAAGAACCAGTTCTTCCTTTAAAAAAAACAAAAAAACACTGAATTATTTTCATGATGTTTGGTTGCATTAATGATTCTTGATTATCTGCTTCAGGACTGAAATGTTAAAAGTGTTCTGATTTGCATCTCTAACACACAGGAGTTTACATTCTGTAGGAGGTTAAATAATTTATGCAAGCAAATAAATGTAGAGTATTTTGTTGATAGTGGGAGTATTTGTAGTTTTAATGCATATGTCCAGTGTAGAAACACTTTATTTGTAGGTTGTTTATGTATACAGTTAATTAAAATAAATTAAAAATGGCTTCATATATAATTATGGCCTAGTGTGATTATCAAATAGGTTGAAAAGGCTATTTAAGTAAAGGTTATTTAATTATTTAATTATTATTAATAGAACTTTTGGTAAATATGTCTGTTTATATGTTTTCTACAGTACAGTTGTATTAGAATTGTAAGATATTTTGATATTCTATTTTATATGTATTTTTTTTTATTTGTTTTAAATAAAATTTTTCAATGGAAATATAATTCCTCTGGTTAATGATCACATGACATGCAGGTAAATAAAATATTTCATCTTTTTTTAAGTGTTTTATTTTGATATAATGTAAAAATGAAAGAAATCATTTTCAGGTGAATACAAAATTAATTTTCATGAACTCTGGTTGTAGATTAATGTGAATTTGTATTGTTATTTGTATTAAAGTTTTATTATATTATAACAGTTAAAAATAGTATAATATATATAGTGTATATATATAAAAATAAAAACAAAGAACAAAATAACTGAAGACACAACTACTATTATTCAAATTAAGTGGGTTATTAATCATAAGATTAAATGTTTATCATAATACATTCAAAAGAGAATAACAGTGTATAGATAAGCAAATAATTACAATATTTCTCAAGAAGTTTTCAAGTACGTTCTTAAGAACATCTTAAATTTTCCCCGTATTTGACTGTTTTTTGTAGAGTTGGAAGTAAATTTTGAAGTTGCCAAAAGGTTGCACAATACATAATCATGATTGATCACTGTTTACAACAATAATTGGTGTCACTTCAAAAAAACTTGTGCACATCCCTAGCAGTAGTAATATGTATTCTAGTGCTATGTTTTAATTGCTTAATTACAAGTGAATTAGAAATAACTCAAATTCATCTTACGTTTGTGGATTTAAGACAAGTTTAACCCTCTGGTGCTGCTTGCACCAGACAAAAATTATTATTATTATTATTATTATTATTATTATTATTATTATTATTATTATTATTATTATTATTATTGTGAATGATATGTACTATATTTTAGTTAAACTGTCGTAAATCTTGAATGCTTTGGAACACAGACTTACGTTTGGTCTCTTTTTAAAGACACTTAACGTTTGTCACTTTTTAAAAGTTAAAAAAAGTGAAATTTAAAAAAATTCTATAAGTTTGTGTATTGTTTTAAAAGTGCACAAAAATAAAACATTTATATGAAATATGTATTTTCCAAAACATGTTCAATACAAACCTGTGTGAAAATCAAAGCCATAAATCTAAACAAGTTGTGCTCCAAATTTGAGGCTGATATCACAAAAAAAATATACAGTATTAGGATTTTGTTTGTGCGCAGTACCAAACATTTCCACTAGATGAAATTCGCTTCCCATTCATTTCTAATGCGGTCAATGTTGAATGTGAACAGTACAAGTAAAAATCAAAGCCATAAATCCAAAGTTGTGCTCCAAATTTGTTGTTGATATCACACAATTTGAGCTTTCAGTAAGATTTTTAGGCGCAATACCAAATGTTTCCACTAGATGAAATTTGCTTCCCGGTCTGTCTCCTATAATGTGGTGATTTTTGACCATGAACAGTACAAGTGTGGCTTGGACCATTTAACCTTTTGGAATCATGTCCATTAATTTGTTTTGGGGTTTCTTGAGTTCACATAGCAAGTGCTAAAACCTTTACCAAGTTTCGTACCATTCCGATGAAGTCAAAAATGGCAAAAGAGCACCAGAGGGTTAGGAACTCATTTGCAATGATTTTATAAAGATTTGTTTCAAGAATTTGAATTCTTCTTAAGTTTTGTTGAAAAAAGAAGAAAATAAGAATAATTTAATTCTAAAGAATGTTTGGTGAATTTCGCTGCTGATATTTTCTGTGCAGATATCTTGGGGATTGGTTGTAATTTGAATATTTGATTGATTGATTGATTAATGTTGTTTTGGTGGGTGTGTCCTCAGGCATGAGTACATCAGTGGATACTACAGAGTGTCAGTGTACTTCCTTTCTAAGATCCTATCTGACATCTTGACTCTGCGCACCATCCCTGCCATCATCTTCAGCTGCGTGGCGTACTTTATGATCGGTCAGACTCACTTTGCCTTTATCATCACGTCATTCATGTTTGTCTGATATCAGACATGTTTTTTGATGTGTTGTTTGTATTTCTTGTGCAGGACTGAAGGCAACAGCCGAAGCGTTCTTCATCTTCCTGTTCTCCATCATTCTTGTGTCGTATACAGCTACGTCCATGACTCTGGCTATCTCTGCTGATCAGACAGTGGTGGCCATCGCTAACATCTTCATGACCATCAGCTTTGTCTTTATGATGGTAAAGAAACACACACATACATGTTTAACTCTTTCCCCGCCATTGATGAGATATCTCCATGCCTGAGGACACAATCCTCATGCCTGAGGACACACCCACCAAAACAACATCAATCAATCAATCAATCAATCAATCAATCAATCAATCAATCAATCAATCAATCATTGACGAGATATCTCGTCAATTAAGAGCCAACGCTTCCCCGCCATTGACGTTTTTACGGCAATCTGTGTTCTAGGTGTATTACAGTAAGGAAAGCCCTAGCGCATGTCCTGAATGAGTTACGAGACTTCCGGGTCTTTAGGGTGCGAATAGAAGACGATTGGCATAAACGGAAGGATCATAGATAATGTAGATCATATATAGATCATATATGTAGATCATGTTTTGACCATTTTGAATCTGATCGAGACGAAGTCATCAGTGAGAGAGATGCCTTTACAGACACAGAAACATCTCTAGTTGTAACCGATAACCCGTCGATCTGAATAGGGGTGTGTGTGTTTGTGGGCGCGATCTATATATAGATCTATATCTATCTATCTATCTATCTATCTATCTATCTATCTATCTATCTATCTATCTATCTATCTATCTATCTCTCTGTCTCTCTCTCTCTCTCTCTCTCTCTCTCTCTCTCTGTGTGTGTGTGTGTGTGTGTGTGTGTGTGCGTGTACAGTATATGTATGCATATGTATGTATGTAGCCTGTGTGTGTGTGTGTGTATAATCAATCATATGTATGTATATGTTTGTGTGTGTGTGTGTGTGTCTATGTGTTCTGTTTATTGAATGCAATTTCAATTATTCATATAATTATTTACAGGTGAAAGAATATGACATCTGAATGTATTTTGCTTGAAAATGCATTTTACTTTGATAAAAATGCATTTTTCTGTTTTTTGTCCAAAATGTTGTATTTCTGATGAAACCTATCTGCATTCAAATGGTGATAAAACATGAACACATGAAGATAGAATAAAAGTTTTTTATTTTTATTTTTTATTTTTTTATTTTATTTTGATATATAATATGTTCTTATATTCATAGCAAAAAATATTCTGAGGGCCGTCAAATTTAGGTGAAAATCATCAAAAATGCTGGCAGTGGCTGGCAACTTTTTTAAAAAACGCTGGCGGGGAAAGAGTTAAACATGAATAATAAAGCAATTTATACCACATGCGGTTGTAAGTGTACCATGGTTAAAGTTTTTTTTTTTAAGTATTTGCAATAGCTGCAAATACTGTAATTATTTAATTATTTATTAATTAGGTTTAATCTCTCCTTCACCAAACTAATGTAGAATAGAGTGAAATGAACTGAAAACAGAAGGGTGAGGGAATGGAATTTTTTTTAAAGGATATTAGTGAGTTAATTTCAAAGTTAGATGTAATCATTATCAAGAAAATAATAAAATTAAACAACTTTTTAAAAAAAAAGTAATAGTGAATAATAACTATATAAATGAATATATAATTAACGAAAAATAAAATATAAAACGTATACGTATAAAATGTATGTATATATATATATATATATATATATATATATATATATATATATATATATAAATATACGTAATCTATAATTATATAATATATATATATATATATATATATATATATATATATATATTTATGTGTGTGTATGTATGCTGCATATAAAGATGTAAATATACAAGTAATAAGTATTTAATATACATATTATTAGGGGCCAAGCACCAAAGGTGTCTTTTTCCTCTCATTCTTTGGTTGAAGATGGTTAGAATGCACTCATGACGTCATTTTTATGTTTTTTTTCTGTCAATTTTTTTCCAGTGATTTTTAATGTTTTGAAAAACCTATTTTTTTTAACTCCTCCTAGACCTGTCTGATTTTTGCAAAAATTTAACCATATCATCTTCAGACCATGTAGACTAAAAAACATGGTTATTTTTGCTTATAACTTCTGAACTGTTTGGCCAAACTGCATCTGAGGCTGTCTCTGCAAATCTTTGGCCTGCTGACACCAAACTTGATGTATCATTGTCACTTCACACTGACCACACCACATCAATTTGTTAACAGCAACACCTGCTGGTCAAAATTGATAAATCATAAAATCATATTGCTAATGATTGAATTCATGATTTTTCATCCAGTTTGATTAAAATCACCTTAAGATGTCTTTAATTACTCATTGTTGCATTTGGTCTGATCCTCCTTGCTATACTTGCTCCCCATTCTGCCTCTGTTGTGCTTGGCCCCTTAATTGCTGCTTGTAGCTGTACTTTATATGTAAATTTCTATATTTGTGTTTTTGTATATAAATGTATGTAAATAATATTATGTTGTTCTAATGTGTCTGATTCAATGTTTGAGCTGATCTAGTTTATCAAATGCATGTCATGGTGACCAGTGTTGGGCACATTACTTTAAAAAAGTAATTAATTATAGTTACTAGTTACTTCTCACAAATAGTAACTGAGTTAGTAACTGAGTTACATCATTATAAAAGTAAATAATTACCAGGGAAAGTAACTATTGCGTTACTTTTTTTTAAAAAAAAGTTCAAATGTCAAATAACTTGGATGCCCCCGATATTAAATGTTAAATGAATGAAATGGACTCTAAATAGAATAAATTATTATTATAAAACATTGTACATTAATCTACACTATTTATCCACTGACACTTAGCATATATGATATTATGATAATTTAGCATTATATGATGATAGAACTTTAGTAATTAGACTAACCAAGTATGAATGCATATTTGTCATGTTGACTGCGCCTTCACACTAGAGTTTACTGTACATCAAATACAGCTACACTGCGCATCCATTCAGATGAACTGAAAAATAAAATTCTAATAATATTATAATAAATTATAGTAACGCCGCTTTTTATTGTCAGTAACGGTAACGGCGTTGTAACAGGGGAAACAGTAATTTATTTGATTACTCTTTACTGAAAAAAAATAACGCCGTTTATTTATAACGCCGTTATTCCCATCACTGATGGTGACATAAAAACTGTTTGTGTGTAGTGTTTTCTGTAATATTTAGTGGTATTTGTCCATGTGTTGAGATCTTCTCAGGGCTGCTGGTGAATCTCCCCAGTGTTGCTGACTGGTTGAACTGGTTGAAGTATCTCAGTATTCCTCGTTACGGTCTCGCTGTGAGTCTTTATGTTCTGCTGCATCAAGTTCTTCTCCTATATATATATACATATATATATGTGTGTGTAAATATTTTGTTGTTTGTATTTAGTTATTTTTATAAATATTTATACTGTAGCTGACATGAATTTTGATGTCACTTGTAATTATTGTAATACATCGTGAAACTAAATGAAGTTGAGAAATGCTTTAGCAAGTATCTGAAATTATTTTATAAATGTATGTATATGTTTGTTAGTAGTTTAGTGTTTATGGTTTTAGTGAAGTATAATTACATTGATCCTTAGAATGAAACACACTATTTTGTTAAATGCAGAACAGAAAACAATGTGATGTGACTGATGTGTTTGTGGCTGATGATGATGATGATGATGATGATGATGAATGTTCTTCCAGGCTTTGGAAATCAACGAGTTCACTAACCTCAAATTCTGTGACCTAAGGAACACGAGCGGTATAGAAACACAAGTGTGAGTATCAATCGGCATGTGACTAATTAACAATCAACTGAAAGTAAAATCATCAGAAACATGTTACATGGAATAAAAGAAATATTAATGAACTAAAATGTGTTACTTGAAATGCTTACACTTTAGAATGTGGTTTCATTTGTCAACATCATTAGTTAAACTAACAATGACAAAGACTTCTGAAGCATTTATTCTAAGTTAATGGTAATGTCAACATTTAGTAATACATGATTAAAATCAAATGTTGTATCGGTTAATATTATGTAATGGACCTCAGCTAACATGAACAATGAACATTTGATGATTTTTTATGAACTAGCACTAACAGAGATTAATAAATACTGGAACAGATGTTTAGCTTATTGTTAGTTAATGCATTAACTAATGGAATGTTATTGTAGAGTGTTACCAACTAAATGTAAAACAAACCAACAAATAAACAAAAAACTTACTTGAGCTAGTTGCTAAACCAAAATGTCATAAGTTGTCGTAAAACAACTAAAACAGAAATATAGAGTAGTCATATTTAAAAACAACAACAAAAAAAGAGACAAAAACATTGCTACTAAAATATACTACTAAATATTACTAAAACAACATGACCGCTGATCCCTGCGTCCCAACGTTCATACTATCCATCCAAAGCATAGTATGTTGAAAAGAAGAGTATGCCAAAAGTCCTCGAAATGGTCTACTATTTCAGGCAGATTTCTGAAGTGTGGATCCATGCACACTCCAATGGCTAATATTACCCACAAACTATTGCGCTTTGGCGAAGGATTCGGGTCCGAACTACAAACATGGTAGATGTATGTGACCGACAGTTAAGTAGAGAGGGCTTTGAGTTACTAATAATCAACATTTAACCTATTTATTTAATGTTATCTGTGTTATATTTCATCTGCAACAACAATGTAAACTTTTATAAACATCCATTTGGCCGTTAACTTTTAAATACATCATGCATTATGCGCACACTGCATGAATATGCAGAGTTTCCAGCTGTTTGCTCATACTATTCCCCTGCCATTGCTGCTTTTCTTTGTTTTAAAAAGCATTGCAGATGCGCAGTACTTTCCAGTTTCCGTTTCCAATCCGATCCGATCAAGTGTTCACATATCCTCTCAATCAGATTAGAACAGGTCTACACCAGCCCTTCTAATCTAATCTTTTCAGTAAGATTGAGCCATCAATCTGATTACTAACGGAATATTTGGTTGCATGTAAATGTAGCTAGTGTAGAAATCCAACATGCAATGATGCTAAATTTCTTTTGATCATGTTCGCATCATTTCTCGTTGCAGCTGTTCAACAGGCGAGGACTTTCTGTCTGAACAGGGCATCGATTACTCAGCCTGGGGTTTGTGGCAGAATCATTTGGCTCTGGGAATCATGACTCTCATCTTCCTCCTCATCGCTTACCTCAAGCTGCGCTTCATCAAGAAATTCACCTAAACACAAGCTCATGCTCTTCCTCACACACTCCGACAACATCCACCAAATCACACAAATATTACACACACTGTTTCCCACTCAAACTATTATCATATGCAGAAGGAAATCATAAACATAAATCTAATCATGCTGCAGACACAAATCATGTAAAATACTGACTCTGCTCAGGTTTATTGTTCTCAACCTTTCACACCAAAGATTTGTATCAGAAATCGTTTTTTTATTATGTTAAAAATATTTCACTTTTTTCCTACAGATTATTCAGTAAGTGCAGTAAATAATTATGGTAATGGAGTTACTCCAGTTTGACACCTTTTAGTTGGGTTTGTTTGCTGTACATGTTTTTGTAAGTTTCATTTATATATTTGTTAATATAAAATAGTTTTGTAATTTTTTAGGACAGCAATGTTTAATAAAAACAAATGCTCTGATTATTTGTGCCAGTGTCATTTGACAATTACAAATGTTTTTTTGTTTAATTTTGAGTCCATATGATTCTCATCATCATAAACACACCTGCATTCAATCAGTTAAACCAACTTGGTGAATAAGTTATCAAAACATAAAATAAAAAAATATTACAATATTCCTATTATTTACATGTATTTTATACATTTTATTGTTCTTGTTTTATTATTTACTTCATAGTAGGTGTCTTATGTTGACTTAACTGAGTGAGTTTTCAGCGTGAGGCTGATGCGTCTCCACCGAGTGTGTAGCGTTTTCAGAATCGACACTTGCATACCTTGAAGGTGTACATGTGCTCTGCATCAAAGACAATTTTGCATCTGTTTGCAGCACATATAATTAAAGCAGTCACTTCTGCTTTTCACAAACACAATCACTGATAAAGGTTGAAAACATTTGCAACATTCATCTTTGCAAGGCTGCAAAACACAGTGAACGTTGACGGTGCCCTACAAATTTTCAAGGCCCTTTGCATTGTGCTGCTTTCCAGACGTCACTGACAGTGCGTCAAGCAGTGTAACATTCTTGCAGGAGGTAATACTTCAAATACCAATTTTTGAAGAAACAACTGTAGCAAATTAGCTCAAAAACGAAATGTATATAAATAATTACAATTAATTATGATTAATTACAATTATTAATATCAGCTGCCAGTAGTAGCTGTAGCAGAATTAAATTGCTATCAACTAATCTGTTCGTCCAGCAAACATTCATATCAACTTTAGGAAAGGATATTTTAGGAAGGTTCATATCAACTTTAGGAAAGGATATTTTCGTGGCCACAGAAAATACTTTCCCACAGTATTAATGCATTAGAGCATGTAGCAAGGATCAGAATCGTAAAGGGACATTAATTTGCAAGGCAGAATCAGAAACTCATGTAATTTGTGCACAAGAATTTTATTAACTAAACACTAACACAAACTAGTCTAAGAAACAAATAAACATACATACACTCACGCGTACATACAAAAGGGGAGCTAAAGTGTATGAATGAAGCCAATAGAGAAACCAGAGAATGCAGTTATGGAAAATGAGTCAGAACCACCCGAGTTAAAAAAAAAACCCATCAGTGCCGTTTTACAACAGGGTCTACCCCGTTACTAAATAATACTAAATCTCTGTTTCGTTTAGTTTAATGTACGATACTTGCATTGCCTTGGTCGTTGGAATGAGTGTCCGGATGCAGTCTCGGATGAAAGTTTGATGGTTTGAGGGTTTGATGGTGTTGGAGTTGGTTTGAAGGGTGATGAACTCCAAAAGATGTTATTCTGGCTCGGTGGTGATTGGGAGAGTTTACTCCCAGATGAAGGTGATGAGAGAACTAAGAGAGACATCAGCTGAGATCCTGGGATCTTTGATGGATGGAAAGTCTAGGCCGAAGCCTGGCTCAAACTTAAGATACAGAAGACTTCTAGCTCACATCCTCATCTTCTCAGTATCTAACAGAACTGCAGACTGGGAGGCGTGTCACTGATGTGAGAGCTTTATCTGCTATAGAGGTCACACCTTTCAGGTGTCAAAGAGCCAATGGTGTCTTGAACTTTTGGAGGGAAAGTTTACAACTCTGTCTCCAAGCATGGTAATTTGCATTTGTAACTGGATCGGATGTTGATATACAAACTAGTAAAGATTCTTAGAACACTAATATGTTGCATAGGTATCAACATATAATATACACTCTCAATTAGATCATCTGAAGATGAATTGATAGAGACCAAACATGGTATAAGTGTGGTGATATTAACTAGATAAGCGTGCATCAAACAGTATACAATACAAAAGACAATATACAGGAACAGTAACAATATACACAATGACCTGAAGGATATGTGTTCATTCAAAGAAAGGTTTTTCTATGAATTAATAAGAGAAGAGTCCATTTTTATGGGCATTATGTGTCTTTCCTAAGGGGAAATGATGGTGAGGAGGAGAACTCGCAACATGCCATATTTATCTGGTCTGGCTGAGGTGTCCTGGTTGCCATGGTAACCAGGGGCCTGGAGTGATCCACAGACATTCTGGCACCCAGTATGTGTATTGGGTGAGGGGTTTGTGATTATTTGTTAATCTAATGAACAATTGATTTGTTAAATCTAATGAAAAATTGTTTCTGATTGGTCCAAATGCTACATAATTCCCCCCTTTTCAAAAGTTGTTGTCCATCCAATTTTTCCTATGGACTGCTGCATTTCTTACAGATTTATGCTCATTCGAAATTTGATACAGATGAAGTAGCACTGTAAGATTGCATTTGTTTGAATGAACTATTGAGAGAACGATTGCGTGTGAATAAGTGTCGTACCAGTTTAAATCATGCTTTCACCCGAAAATGTTCAGTATCTAGAAGGAACAAACAAATTCCTTGAGAACTATAAGTTCCCACTCATGTCCATTGCCGTCATCATACCTTCACATTCTTTCTGATTTGAGTGATCCATCTGTATCAAGCTAGCTAAATATGTTTAACGTGAATTCTTGCTAAATATGCAGTTATATTATGGGCTGTTGGCATGAATTGTACTCGTGATGAAGTGCTAGTGGAATGTTCTCGGAGTGAGTGAAAACCACAACGCTCCAACTTTTAAAAAATTTGCTCCTTGCTCCATTCAAAATCCGCTCTGCTCTCACTCCACTCTGCTCACATCCTCTGATGTGTATATATGTATGTTTCCCTTTCAGTCAGTCATGTTTGACATTAGGGGTCTCACTTTGGAGCCCCAATCACCACTGAGCATTACAAGAAACAACCAAGGACTATTGAAGTGGAATTTGCATGCCAAGCCACTCCCTGTACATTCGGATATATAAGATGTTGGCATGCATCCAGTCATTCATATTTTTGCTTCAGAGCTGATTGTTTCATGAGTGCCTTTTAGCAAGCTCTTCCCTGTGAGGAGTATCTCTTTTCACGGTATGGAGTTGGATTCTGACAAGCAAGTTGGTGCTGACCTACCTGAATTTGTTCCGGGTGAAAACAGTGGTTCCTCTAAAACAATTTCAGAGGTTCCTAGGGCATATAGCATCTGCAGTTGCAGTTATGCTGCCTGGATTGTTACATATGAGTTTGGCTGCACAGTCAAGTCCTGAGATGGGCATGCTCCGGGTGAGCTTTCTCCTGATTTGTCGATGCCTTTCCAGCTCCTGGTCAGACCTTGCATTTCTACCCACAGGTGTGCCCTTGGAGCAAGTGTGGAGGCACTTTGTTGTCTCAACAGATGCCTCTAGGATGGGCTGGGATGCTGTATGCAATGGGCACACAGCCTCGGGCTCCTGGACAGGACCTCGACTGCAGTGGCATATCAGTTGCCTTGAGTTGCTGGCAGTACTGCTTGGTCTTCACTGGTTGCTCTTCACATCAACCATTAAGGGGGAGTATGCTCTTGTCGCATGTTGCAGCTTCCCTGCCATCTCCTCCTTTGGAGTCAAATGTGGCTCAAATCGATGTTCTGTGGGAGCTCATTTGTGCAGCTGATGCACAGTAATGACAGCTTACCCTTCTGGGAAAATGGAGACTCCATCCCCAGGTGGACCAGCTGATTTGGAATCGATTCGGGGAAGCCCAGGTGGAGCTCTTGGCTGCCCAGGAATCCTTCCACTGTCAGCTGTTTACTCCCTAACTGAGGCCCCCCTTGGCATGGATGCGTTGGCACACAGTTGGCCCTGGGGTTTGTGCAAGTACACCTTCCTCCATTGAGCCTCCTTGCACAGACTCTGTGCAAGATCAGGGAGGACGAAGAGCAGGTCCTGCTGGTTGTACCATACTGACCCACCTGGACCTGGTTTTCCGATCTCATGCTCCTCATGACAGCCCCTCCCTGGAGGATTTCCCTGAGGAAGGACCTTCTTTCTCAGGGCCAGGGCACCATCTGGGCAATACTTTCTTCAGGGCAATACTTTCTTCACACCTCTATAATCATAGTCAGCTGCATTAATTAGACTAGCCTTAAACCTTACTGGTCTATCTTTTTAGAGCTTGCTATAACTTCTAAGTAAGTTCTGCTACATAAACAGGTAGTTTGGTCAGATTTCAATCACTTTCTCTCATTCCAACATATTGGTGAACTGCTAGTTAGTCTAAACTACTGTATAGTGCCAACATTTATCTCAAGTCAGGAGCTCAACAATAAAACATGACTAAATAAAACTTCTCATAATCAGACAAAATGTGCTTTTATTTACACACACAACAATATAACACTTCTATGATACATTGATAAGACCAGCCTACATTTCAATACAAACAAAGAGCTGGATGTTACAAGGTGACAAGTGACTTCAGTACAAAATAACTGTTTTCAAACAGGTTCCCACCTTTAAACAACTATTTCTTTGCCAACTAGTACAAGTTCATTTACTTATAATTGCGTATCAACAAACTACTTATAATACAAACTACTTTACATCATTTTTCCTACATACCTTTATCAGCATATAATCTACTAAACACTAATGAACAAACAAGACAGCTCTGCTGTGTTTCTCTTTTGTATATTTATATACACTTCATATCTAAATATACAGATATTCACACTTTCAGGCCAAACTTACGTACATGCCACTCAGCACAATCAAGACACCATGTGAGCGTCCAGATCAGTCTGTGTCCTCTCAGAGCCACGTGTCCTGCACAAACAAACACACCAATATGACATTAACAATACTAAATTACTATTTAGCTCATTTTTTTAACAGCTACAAAAACATACAGAAAGACCCAGTCAAGAATTTGCTTTAACATTACAAATAAAAAATTACATTTCACAACAAACCAGCAAATAAATCATTCAATATACTACACATTTCACTTCAGCAAAGAAGCAGTCAACTGCTCAAACATCACAGTAAAGACATTTATAATGTTACAAAACATTTCTATTTCTAATAAATGTTCTTTTGAACTTCCTGTTCATCTGTCAAACCTGAAAAACATAATGCATCACAGTTTCCACAAAAAATATTGGGCAGCACAACTGTTTTCAACATTGATAATAATCAGAAATGTTTCTTAAGCAGCAAATCAGCATATTAGAATGATTTCTGAAGGAACATGTGACACTGAAGACTGGAGTAATGATGCTGAAAATTCAGCTTTGATTACAGCAATCAATTACAGTTTGACAGATATTCACATTGAAAACAGATATTTTACACTGTAATAATATATCACTGTTTCTACTGTATTTTTGATCAAATAAATGCATCCTTGGTGAGCAGAAGAGACTTCTTTCAAAAAACATTAACAAAATCTGATTTAGTCCACACTTTTAACCACTACTACACATACATGCATACACACACACACACACATACATAATTTTATATATATATATATATATATATATATATATATATATATATATATATATATATATATATATATATATATATATACATACACACACACACACACACATATACATACATACAGTCATGGCCAAAAATATCAGCACCCTTGGTAAATATGATCAAAGAAGGGTCTGAAAATAAACCTGCATTATTAATCCTTTTGATCTTTTATTTAAAAAATTCACAAAAATCTAACCTTTCGTTGGATAATAATAATTTAAAATGGGGGGAAATATCATTATGAAATAAATGTTTTTCTCTAATACATGTTGGGCACAATTATAGGTACCCCTAGAAATTCTTAAGAGTAAAATATCTCTGCATATTCCCATTCATATTCACAATTTTGAGCACTCCAGGGTGATTATGAACATGAAATTATCCAGCCATGGCTTCCTGTTTCACAGAAATATAAATAGGAGGGAAAACAAAGCCCAAATTCCCTTAATCATCCATCACAATGAGAAAAACTAAAGAATATATTTCTGATGTGCAGCAAAAGATAATTGAGCTTCACAAATTAGTGAAGTGGCTTTAAGAAAAGAGCTACAGCAGTGAAAATTCCCATTTCCACCATCAGGGCAATAATTAAGAATTTCCAATCAACATAAAATGTTAGGAAACTGCCTGGAAGAGGACGTGTGTCTATATCGTCCTAATGCACGGTGAGAAGGAGAGTTTGAGTGGCTAAAGACTCTCCAAGGACCACAGCTGGAGAACTGCAGAAAATAGTTGAGTCTCGGGGTCAGAAAACCTTAAAAAAAATTTGTCAAACAACACCTACATCACCACATGTTATTTGGGAGGGTTTCAAGAAAAATTCTCCTCGCTCATCCAAAAACAAACTCCAGCATATTCAGTTATCAGACACGACTGCAACTTCAAATGGGACTGGCTTCTATGGTCAGATGAAACTGAAAAATGAGTTTTTTAGCAGCAAACACTCAAGATGGGTTTGGTGAACACAGGGATAAAAAGTACCCCATGTGTACAATGAAATATACTGCTGTATTTTTGATGTTGTGGGCCTATTTTTCTGCTGGAGGTCCTGGACATCTTGTTTAGACACATGGCATCATGGATTCTATCAAATACCAACAGATAAAAAATCAATAAGTGACTGACTGTGTTAGAAATCTTATAATGGGCCATGTTTGGATCTTCCAACCGTACAATAATCAAAACACAAACCTCAAAAAACAACACAAAAATGGGTCACTGAGCACAAAACCAAGCTTCTGCTATGGTCATTCCAGTCCTCTGACCTGAACCCTGTAGAAAATGAGTGTGAACTGAAGAGAAAAAGCACCAACATGGAGCTGGGAATCTAAAGGGTCTGGAGTGATTCTGGATGAAGGAATGGTCTCTGATCTCGTCAGGTGTTCTCTAACCTCATCAGGCATTATAGGAGAAAATTTAGAGCTGTTAAACTGGCAAATGGATTTTTCAAAAAGCATTGAATAAAAGGGTGCCGTTGTGGCCGATGTGTATTGCAGAAAAACATTTCATAATGAAATTTCCCCCCATTTTAAATTCTTATTATCCAATGAAAGGTTAGATCTTTGTGAATTTTTTAAATAAAAGATCAAAAGGATTAACAATGCAGATTAATTTTCACAACCTTTTTTGATCATATTTACCAAGGGTGCCGATATTTTTGGCCATGACAGTATGTATGTATGCATGTATATATATATATGTGTCTGACCTCAGTGTGTCTCCCTATACTGTCTACCACAGTGACCCTCAGCCACATATGTTCCAAGCTTTGGCAATATTGTATTTTTGCAGTCATCCCAATAAAGCAATTTTGAATTTGAATTTGAGAGAGAGCGAGAGGCTTAACAATACCTTTATTAAACCATTTTTCTTTCTATCTTAATATCACACAATAAACTCAATACAATAAACAATAAACAATTCTCACATAAACAAACAATAAATCATACCTCCTTAAAAACATGTCTACAAATTCAAAATCAGCAATTCATTTTCTTCAATTTTACAAAGAACTCCTCCCACTGACCAAATTTCAGAAAGCATTGCAATATCATTTACCAATTTATAATATGTATACTCTATCTTAATTCTAGCAGCTATCATCCCTTTTATTAGCATCTCAGCATTTATTGGATCCATAACCAACATTTTATTTTTCCTAGTTTTCCAAATAGACATCTTCGCTAACCCCAACACAAAATTCAGTAAGCATGTTTTCCTCCTATCCTGAAAATTGTATTTTGGACCACTTATAAAATTCTGATATGAAAAAGTTTCTCCAAACTTTGTAAAACATTGTGTTAAAAAATTAAAAAGTCCCTTCAACCTAAAACAATCAATAAATGAATGATTCACCGTTTCTTCAATCCCACAAAATACACACTCTTTCCTCACTGCTGGATTCAGGTGTCCCACGTGTCTGTTTGTAGCTATAGCCCCGTACATCAATCAACATCATATATTTCCATCATCAAATTCTTTTATTGCATCATTTAGTTTTCGAAATGTTATTTCATGATTCAATCCTATGTTTGGAGCATACACGTTAACAAAAAGGAATTTAACACTTTTAATTTCTGCTAGAACCAATAAAACTCTACCTTTTTCTATTTCTTTTGTCGTCACAACTTTTAAATCTAAATATTTTGAGAAAAGAATTGCAACACCCATACTAAAATTTGTTCCATGACTTAATCTACACTCTCCTTCCCACCATCTATTCCACTCTATTTCATTATTACTATCAGAATGTGTTCCTTGTAAGAAAATTACTTTAACTTCATTTAATTTAATAAATTCAGAAAGCATTGCTCTTTTAACCCTGTCTCTTCCCCCATTGATGTTTAAGGATCCTACTCTTACAACCTCCATAAAAAGGTACCAGAAGAGGGAAAAAACAGATAGAAAGAAGAGAAGAAAAAGAATCACCCTTAGTGGTTTACACATTATTAGCCAAATTTATTGAAATTTCCTTTTCTTGGGAGTTTTCCTCTCTTATTTTCTAACCCTAACTTTTTCAATCGAAATCTCTTCCTCTTGTTTAGTTTGTCCTCTCCTACTCTTTTGATCCAGTACAAAACAGAACTTTCAAACTTCTTCGTATCAGCAAAGTAGTTCCTCACTTCTACTACTTTCCCAAAAGTCTCATCCAAGAAATCATCCATCTCTTCCAGGGAATAAAACTGCTCACAACCCATCTGAGATAAATTAGACACATCTGACAAAGAATCATCCTCACTTTCTTCCTCTCTTTCAGTATTAGCCATTTCTCCTGTTTGTTTGCTCTCCAAACTCACTATCCTTTCAGCACTTGATTTATCCATATCAACTAACATCACTTTTTCTCCCGTTTCTAACCTTTCCACCTGTTCTGCCTCCTTCACAGTTTCTGTCATCACCATCTCTTCCACCACTTGTGTCTCCCCATTAACCTTTTCTACTACCTTAGACACTTCCATAGTAGGCCTAATCTCACTCTCAGTACTAACATTACCTGAAACTTCTTCATTACGCACATTTTGATTCTCAGTTTCCACTGTTTCTCCTAGTTTCTTCCACCCTACCATTCTCATCATTACTTTGACCTGCCTCATTCCTCATCCCTTCTCTATGTGGACATAACAATCTTACATGTCCTACCGTGCCGCACTCAGAACAGTGCATTTCCCCCGTGCTTGCATATAACATGTTCGATTTCCCCTCATATACGCAACAGAAAGACACAGCGCATTCAAAAACATAAACATCTGCTGTCTGAATAATAACACATGCTTCAAGGATTCATGTTTACAGCCAAGCGGTACCATCTTAATTCCTCTTGCAAAGTTTCCATACCTCAATAACTCACGCTATATATCTTCATCCAGAATAAATGGCGGGACATTTGAAATTGTTACCTTTACAGTTGGCGATACTAAAGGTTGAACAATAACAAAAGCTCCACTTACCACTATGCCGCTTTCTACCAAACAATTCACCAGTTGCTTCTCCTTTAAAAAGACCACCACTGCCTTATTCATCCTAGACGCTGAAACAATGTTTTCACATCCCACTCGTTCTGCTACGTCCAGCAACACATCCTCCACCGTTACTCCAGTTTGAGTGATGCATCTAACAGAGATGGTGTTCGCACATCCAGGTGCGACACCATCCCTGCTCTCGCCACATGGAAACCTACTTCTCAATGAGTCAATAAAACTCATGCTAAACTTCACTTCTACAATAAATATTAAATTTGGATATCAGTTTCACTCAAAAGAAAGTTGAAAGACAAGAGAAAAGTCCATATAAATCCCCCTCACCGTGACACCTCTCCCACTTCAAATCGGAAATTAGGTGAGAGAGAGAGAGACAGACAGATAGACAGATAGACAGATAGACAGACACACACAGATAGATCAATAGACAGACAGACAGATAGACAGACATAGATAGACAGACAGACCGACAGATCACACACTGCATGGCTAATTTTGGCCAAACTATCCCTGTATCAACACATTTCAACACAAATTTACTTCAACCTGCAGCTACAAATAACATTCCCACACTGATCATTAAAGACAAACACTTCTTGCATATAACTAATGCATATATGACGTGTGTTTGTTGACCTGTGTAAGCAGCAGTACATCAGACATCCACCGCCGCCACTGCTCTCATCCGCACTGAAGCAGCCCGATTCTGGAGGATCTTTACACTGCATGATGAACGCCTGCAGATCCGACACAGGGTCCCTGTCCAGCTGCTGATGCTGAGAGACAAAAAACCATCAACACACAAGCACTCAATCCTCAGTCACACTTCACTCATCTTTTTGCTGTTTACATTTAAAATCACAGCATTAATTGTTGCATGCATTGCAAAAATGATCTTCCTCAGTATTTTGGATTTCCAATATAAATATTTAAACATCCTTAAATCACATGCAAAAGCTAAATGTCTTGGAAAAAATGAACAAATTTAGTTGTTTTGTGCTATTTTTTTTTTTTTAACAATATCTGCCAATGGGTAATGCAAAAATAATTTTCCCTTTCAATTACATTGTTACTTTTTAAACTTTTTCATTACATTTTAGACATTTACACTAATATACTGAGGAACAAGTGTGATCACAAGTGTATTTTAAAATTTTTATAAATTAATGGAAATTGCACTTTTTTAAATTAATGGAAATTGTGTTGCTATACAACTCATTGTGTTTCTCCTTACACATTTACATTTAGAGAACATATTGATGTACTTTGTTCCCTTCAGTTTGAAAAATGTCTCTAAAAAACATCTTACATTCACCTTCACCAAACTTGCAAAAAGCCTTTTTGAAATCATTTTCACTCAGAAAACTGCTAGTACACTGCATTAAAAATCATGCATTAAACATAAAATTTTGACATTGAAAGACATAAATATTCATCATATATTACATATCATTTACAACTTCAAAAAATCTTAGTGTAGCAACACTTCACATTCCAGCAACTCAATAAACTTTGATCATATTTCATCAACAGTTTGCAGTAAAACACTGTTATTCCAGCATGCGAGCAGCTGTGATGTGTGTGTTTGTCTCCTCTCTCACCTTGATGGTGTCATAGGTGTCAGTGATGAGCGTGATGAACAGACTGAGCACCATGTAGATGAACAGAGACACAAACGTGTAGAGATACAGGCGGCTGAAGAGCCACACCACATAACTCTTCTGCTGCATGTTCTTGAAGGTGGCGAACATGTCATCACCGTTGATGAGGGAAAACAGACTCTCAGAAACAACGTTCAGTGTCCGGAACTGATGGACAACATAAACATACACCGGAGAAAGTCATGCATTTACCATTTCACACAGTAAATGACATATGCTTGCCTACTGGCTTATTAACTCTTTACATCACAAATGAAAGAAAAAAAAAAATTCAGAGAAAAGTCAGAATACTAGTGACATGTAAATTACTTTTTTCCCCTTTTTTTCTTCCATGGCAGAATCAAGCTTTCATAATATTTCTCTTTTTTTCATCATATATTTAGATTTTAGTGATCTTAAATGTTTTGCGGTTTCTCCCAACTTCAAAACAAGCATATAATGATTTGATAACCAATAACATGGAATTAATAATACATAATTGATGATTGATTGTGAGAGTTACACATCTGTAGTGTTTACCATGCAGCAGATTTACACATTCTCCGGACTGAAACAGTAAGTAATTAGATTAATATTATATTATGATTTTATTTCTAATATTTATAAATGACACCAAAACAGATTTTCCTTTTTTAAATCTTGTGTTACAGATATTATTTTCAGCACTGCAAGCAGCCTAGTAAATCCACACTATGATTTATCCTGGACTACAATAACAAAGATATTACAAATTTGTCAGGATAAATGGCTGAAATGTGTTCCAAATATTGGACAGCTTATCTTAATACCTCATGAGGTCTGTAAATAATATAAATACATTTGTTAATAAATATGTTTAATTACATAATTTTTTTAACAGTTGAAATTATTTTCAATGTGCAAATTTAATGCATTTTAATGTGTGTGCAAATAAATAAAATATATAAACTAAATAAAAATCAACAAATAATTAAAAATAAAGAAAATTAACTAAATATTTCTTTAAGTAATTAATTAATTAATTAATAGCATGACTACTATAATGGTGTAGTGAAGATAATCAGTGACATGCCTTGGTGTGGTAGGGTCCCAGTACAATCCATCCACAGAAACAGTAGCCGAGGTAAATCATGGCCGCACAGCAGGTGAAGCGGATTACATTCGGTAACGCCGCTCGCAGAGTGATGATGAGAATCTGAGCACAGGAAATAAAACACAGCCACTTAAAAGTCACAGTCAACAGAGGGTGCAAACGCTCAAACAATCATTTCATGCTGACAAAAAAAAAAAAAAAAAAAAAGAAAAAGCCTTACAATGGGGTTCAGAAAAGCTTAATTCAAAGGGAAAACAACTTTTCATTCCCTACTGACAGATATTTGAGCAAAAACGTACTTCATTTTCTCTGAAAACAGTAATTCATGTAGCTTCATTTTGAATCTCCAGTAAATATATCTTGATTTAGGGATATTTAGATATTTGTACTGGAAAACGAGACCAAAATCCTGAGGGAGATTTTTTTTTTTTCCCCAGCATATGCATCATTAATGCCACAACTATGGCAATTTAAGACTTTCCGCTCCGATTTAAGCCCTTTTTAAAGACCCACAGAAACCCTCAAAAACTACATCTGCTTTTGCTTAAGAATCAAATGCAGGAGTCAGCTACAATATTGAGAAATGGACAGAAATATTTAATTTCTATAAAAATAAATTCTATAAAAAAACAAAAATACAATAGAAAAAAAATATTAAATAAAAAATATGAAATATTCACCTCTATATGCTCTTAAATATTAGCTAAAATAAAACAACATATACATAGGTAATTTGTGTAGATTTAACTACTTTACCGCCGAATTGTTTAAAAATCCAGCCATTTTGGTTTAAGACATCACAACTTTGTCTTTGTTTTAAGACATCACAAAAACTACTAACATCACAACTTAATTAGCAGTTTGACAAAGATACTAAACACTTTAAGTACAAAAAAAAAATAAAAAAATCAATTCTAGTAATTCAGATGTGATGTGAACACACCATAACTCAGCGGGAGATGTTCACATTTTCTTCAATCTCACATTTTCCTTAATAATATAAATACTCAATCAAATGATGGATGCCAGCGCTCATGTTGCAGAAACACCCAAACCAAACCAAAATCTGAAACTCGCTCTCTCCTGCTGGACTGCTGGTCATACATTGTATTTTTTGAAGTATCCCATGTAGCGTAAGACGCTGATCCAGACGAGCATGGTGCCAGTGCCCAGCAGGATACTGCACAGATCATAACTCGCTACAGCCTGACAGACAGAGACAGAGCAAACGCTTAATACCCAACAACTGACACAAAAAATTGTATGTGATCAATAACAATTATAATTCAGATATGACAATACTGTGATGTTCCACAGTTTGACACAGCAATAATCAGCTGATTTGCTCACCTTCAGCTGGATGATGATCTTCAGCAGAGAGCCTGTGATGGTCAGAACATCACTAACGATGATGAGGATGTACCAGCCGTTAATGAACTCCATACGGTCAGAGAAGGACACGCGTTTGCCATAATGAATGGAGAAAAAGTCTGTATATTCCTGCAGAATGGATCGACATCTTATTGCTGTCGAAATGCTGATTGATTGCATACAAATGAAAGCATCATAAAAGTTTTCCAAACAACTCATAAACAAAATTACATTTAAGGTTTTTTTTTTTTAATTGCATATCAAATTTCCATCCATTTCGATCAGACCATTTTAACATAAAAAAATTATAAACTTAATCTGATGCATTGATGCATGTTTTTCAGTCATACATAAAACCAGTCAGATTTCTGCACTCAAAAAAAAAAATTAAAATTAATTCACAGCACAGTTTATTAACTATTTGCATCAATTTGATTTGATTAAAATATTCACATTTTCAAAATGCATTTATTCAAATTGCTTAGAATCTGCATAAATATGTTATTTATCGAAACAATTATATTTAATTAACAAGTATGGACAAGGTTAAAATAGGACCAGCTGTGGACCAAGCATTATTCATTTAGTCAAAATGATTGAAACAAACTTTATTGATGATACATATATAAAGCTGGTTATTGTGTATTTAAAACATATTCAGTTTATTTGTACTATTAGAAAAATCTGACCAGTTTGATTTATGTATGACTGACAAACATACATACATCATATTAAATTTATTACTTTGTTAAAATTATGCAAACCATTATGGAAACTTTACATGCAATTCAAATACATCTATCTTAAATTTAGGCCTAAATGTTTCGTTCAATGTGCCATATATTCAAAGCTACTCACAAAAAACATCACATGACTATAAACTTTTATGGCTTGTTTTAGAACTTGACCATATAAATCACCTTCCACTTTCATTGTATTGAAAACAGCAGCTCACACATTCCAACAGGTTTTTTTTTTGTATGAAACAGTAGAAAAAAAGATTTTTTTCATCTAAATAATTGCACAAATATCACCGAATGAACAAGCACAGCACATATAAACTCACAAACTGTAGCTGAACTCCAGCTTTGACCGAGCGCGAGCAGAGCAGCAGCGACAGCACAAGAATCAGAATGACCACCACATCAAACAGAACCAGCATGTACATGTTCCTCGGGGCTACAGACAGAAGAAAAAAAAAAAAGAATGAATGCTTCATGTCAGTTTTCAGTGAATCCTTTTTAAAGACAAGAGACTACAACGAAAACCATTTTTTCCCATACACCGGTCAATTACAAGATGTTGGGCTATTTGGCTTTAAGTAAGATGTCTTCTGACTCAAAGGAAAGCATCCTAAATATACATTTATACATCTAAATATACATTTTTGTCTAAACGAATAAATGTAAAGATAAATATACATTTAAGTGTTTATTTTATTGCACTTTATCTATCTGAGTTTGTACATTTCGGTTACAATACATATCTTAAAAAGTTTGTTTCTCCACTTCAGAAGCACTTACATACACCAAACTTAGCAGTTTTATTCTTATCTATATTCTGAAGGTTTTTACTGAAGGGTTTGTTCATGTACCATTCACCTGATTTTATTTTTACACTTTATCTATTTGCATCTGTAAATTCATATCTTTAAAGGCCATTTTCTCATAAGGAGTATTGTTCTCCACTTTAGCAGCACTTACATACACCAAACTTAGCAGTTTTATCCCTCTTTATATTCTGATGGATTTTACTGAGGGGTTTGTTCATATATCATTCACACTGAGTTTTTTTTTGTTTGTTTTTTATTGCACTTTATTAGCGTCTGTAGATTTCAATTACAATACATATCTTTAAAAGTTTTTTCTCCACTTCAGCAACACTTAAACCAAACTTAACAGTTTTATTCCTCTCTATATTCTGACATTTTCTACTGAGGGGTTTGTTCAAATATCACTCACATTGCTTTATATTATATTTTATTCCTAAAAAATGTTTTTTTTGTTGTTTTTGTTTTTCTGGCTGTTGACAGTATTTTCTGATTTATGGGTGATGAAAAGAGAAATGTCATCAAAATCAAATAAGAATTTTGAACCTGGCTTTATCTGATGTTCAAATATATCTTCTGGAAGTTTATGCAATTTAGTGTATATTTAATTAGATAATGCCTCATTTGCACATTTATTTAAACATAACATTTCAGAAAATGAAAGTGGTTGCAATTCTTAAAGTAATCAGTCAGCTGGAGAAGTATGGTGATATTAATTAGTTAAATTTTTTACACTATTCACCTGTGTCGTCTTGCCTTAAGATGACAATGCTAGTCAGATTTCTGATCAATCAAATAAATTTTACACTTGTTCAGTTGGAGCGAATGTTCATTTTTGTCACATTAAAACACAAGCTCTTTAATTCTTTCCATTTTGTTCATTTTCTTGTCACTGTGTAAATCAGGTTTTGATTATTGAAGCTGACGTATCTTGACCAAAGCAAATTTCAGCAAGTCTGCTAAATAGAACAGTTTATAGAAATACTTTCTTAAATGACAACATGCATACTCATTTATTAAAAGTAAAAGATTAAAGGTTTTGCACAACAGAAATTACTCTTAGAGGGATTTGTAAACAGTGGAGACTCATGAGAAATGCTCACATGCACCAGTCACTCTCCAGTCTCTGCATTCATAGATGTACACGTCGTTGTCCAGGTCGATCGTGATTCTACCACTGTGGGCCTTGTTGTCAAAGGTGATCTGCTCATGGGGAGAAAAAAAAAAAAAAAAAAGATTTCTGAAGGATCATGTGACACTGAAGAATGGAGTAATGATGCTGAAAATTCAGCTTTGATCACAGGAATAAATTATATTTTACAATATATCCACACAGAAAACAACTATTTTAAATGGTAATAATATTTCATCATTTTTTTTTTTTTTTAAATGCAGCTTTGGTGAGCAGAAGAGACTTATTTCACATTTAACATTACAAAATTCCAAACATTTGACCAGTCAAGTCATAAGAGGGTGATGATCATGTGTTCAGCCAGGGAAAAAACCTGCTAACTTTTCCAGCTCAGAATCCTTCCCTTTTCATCCCACTCATAGGTTTAAAAATATAAGAGGAAATGGAAACGAATGTCATAGATGACCCATAAAGCACTGAAAGGTCATGTGACATACCATAATGTCGAAGACATAACAGTCTGGAAGCTCGTGATACTCAACCGTCTCCAGGTTAATGGCTTTCAGAGTGAAATTTACAGTCACTGTCAACAACCTGACGAACACAAACACACAAACTGATTCAACAAAATACATCAGTGCATTTTCTAAAGAACTTTACAATGTTACATGTAATATTTACATTGTTTAGTTATTTTCTGAGTCATACAACATCAATAATATATAGGACATACCTCTCAAAGTGCAGAGTAAAGTTCAGCGGGTTTGCTGTGAAGGTTGAGAAGGGATGTACTGGGTAAATCTGCAAACACTCTGAAAGAAACCAACAGAAGATCAGATGTGCAGCGCCACCGGAAAGCCAAGGTTTTCTGAGCTTTTTCCTCATGAGACATGTACGTTACCTTCATCCACCTGAGCGTCAATATCAAAGGTCTCATTGGCTGGTGAGATGCTGCCATTGCGGTAGAACTGCTGGCAGATGGTGAGCGGAGTGTAAACGTCACCTTCCTTCTCATATTGATGGTTGCCTACCATTATGCTTGGCAACATCAGAAACTGTGAGGAAAAAAAAAACCTTTTCTGAACTGTTTCTAGTTTTTGTGGGGGGTTTTTTTGTTTGATTTTTTTAAGAAACTTTGAAAAATCTTTGAAAGGCCAGTTTGAAGATACATATCTTTAGATTTGACCAAGTTTCTACTCACAATATATAAGGATCTACACACGATAAAAATGGCATGATATACAGTTGTGCTCATAAGTTTACATACCCCTTGCAGAATATGCAAATATGTTAAGCTCATGAAAATTGGAAGTTTTTTTTTTTTTTTTAGTACTGTCCTGATTAAGCTATTTCACATAACAGATGTTTACATATACTCCACAAGACAAAACAATAACTGAATTTATAAAAATGACCCTGTTCAAAAGTTTACATACTCTTGAATCTTAATACTGTGTCTCGTTTCCTGGGTGATCCACGACTGTTTTTCTGTTTTGTGATAGTTGTTCATGAGTCCTGCATTGGTCCTGAGCAGTTCAACTGCCTGCTGTTCTTCAGAAAAATCCTCCAGCTCCTGCACATTCTTTGGTTTTCCAGCATCTTCTGCATATTTGAACCTTTTCCAAAAGTGACTGTATGATTTTGAGATCCATCTTTTCACACTGAGGACAACTGAGGGACTCATATGCAACTATTACAGAAGGTTCAAACGCTCACTGATGCTCCAGAAGGAAAAACCATGCATTAAGAGCCGGGGGTGAAAACTTTTGAACAGAATAAAGATGTGTACATTTTTCCTAAATATCATCTTTTTTCATTTAGTACTGCCCTTCAGAGGCTATAGAAGATAGTTACATGTTTCTCAGAAGACAAAATAAGTTAAATTTACCCTGATCTTCAAATTCAAAAAGTTTTCACTCAATGCATGGTTTTTCCTTCTGGAGCATCGGTGAGCATTTGAACCTTCTGTAATAGTTGGATATGAGTCCCTCAGTTGTCCTCAGTGTGAAAAGATGGATCTCAAAATCATACAGTCACTTTTGGAAAAGGTTCAAATATGCAGAAGATGCTGGAAAACCAAAGAATATGCAAGAGCTGGAAGATTTTTCTGAAGAACAGCAGGCAGTTGAACTGCTCAGGACCAACAAGGGACTCATGAACAACTCTCAAAACAAATCTCAAAATATAAAAACAGTCGTGGATCATCCAGGAAATGACACATAGTATTAAGATTCAAGGGTATGCAAACTTTTGAATGGGGTCATTTTCATAAATTCAGTTATTTTGTCGTCTTGTGGAGTATATGTAAACATCTGTTATGTGAAATAGCTTATTCAGGACTGTACTAAATAAAAAATAACATGCAATTTTCATGATCCCTCTTATTTTGTTTTAATTATTAACATTTTGCACATTCTGCAATGGGTATGTAAACTTATGTGCACAACTGTATATAATTTATATACTCTATGCTATTTAAAATACACTTGTGCAATTTATTCTATTCTTTTGTACAACTTTGAATATAAACATTTCTATACAGCATGCAATTAAAAATATATTTTTGCATATTTTGTGCACTTTAAATATTAATATATCTAAACATTTTTGCATCTTTTGTGCACTTTTTAAATATCTTTTTTATTTTTTGCATCTTTGGTGTACTTTTAAATATAAATAATTATTTGGCATGACATTTAAAATACATTTTGCACCTTTAAATATAAATATTTATATAGATTTTTGCATCTTTTGTTCACTTTTAAATATAAATACACATTTTTGCATCTTTTGTTCATTTTTAAATATAAATATTTATATACATTTTGTATCTTTTGTGCACTTTTAAATATAAATATTTATATACTTTTGTGCATGATTAAATAAAAATTTAGATATGACATGCACAATGTAAAAAATTTTTGAAAAAAAGTTGTAAATAAAACATCACTGGAACACAATTTTACAAGAAAATTCTATTTCAGTCTTTTTATTCCAGTGTGCTGGCGACATTGACATTTCTTTGTTAACTGTAATCATTTCTAAGCAAAAATAGTTTCAAAGCAAATCCTACACCAGTTTTTTTTTTTTTTTTGCATTTTTTGTGCATTTATAAACAAATATATATAAAATACATATTTCAAATAAATTTTTTCATCTTTTTTGTACTTTAAATGTAATATTTATATACATTTATAAACAACTTTTAAACACATTTGTGCAACTGAATGAAATACTTTGTGCACTTTTAGATATAATTGGTTATATATGGCATGCAGTTTAAAATACACTTCTGCTAATTATATTTGAATTATACTTTGTGGCTGGTTGCTCTTCCAGCAGGTACGCAGAAGCCATGAGTTTCCGAAGAAACATCTCAGACCTTCAGATCATTCACACATCATCTAAGGACTCACCTGCTTCACGGTGTAGGTGATGTGCGTGTAGACGTCATGCCGCGTGTAAACGGCATAGGATTCAGTGCTGCTGTTGGTGAAGCTCTTCAGGAACAGATGCCTGAATGCCATCAGATTCTCCTCCTTAAACTGAACCACCATCTGATTACTGAGACCAAACGACACCAGCTACACACACAAAGAAAGAACAGTCTGAATTTCACCAATATCAAGCTTTTATTCTCTTTAGACCAACTTTCCTCCTGTTGTGATACCTGTATGGTGACCACTGCGATTTTGACGATCTGCAGTATCAGTTTCCAGGGTTTTCTTCCGCGAGCTTTGTATTTGTCGCAGGGGTTCATGAAGAAATATTTGAGCTTCCTCCTGAACTTCTCCTGCTCCAGGTCAGCATGGGATTCGGACCAGTGGACAGCTCTGTTGCCGTTGGGATCGTTTATGCATAAATACGCCTCACTGGAGTCGTCCATGTCTGAAAAACAAACACAATCATCTGCATTAAAACCCATCATTCACATTTCTTAGTTTATATATTCTTACCTGAGAAAACTATGATAAAATGCAAAGTTGTTTCTATGCTTGGAATCTAAGATTGGATTGAGGCTGGATCAGGGTTATTATAGTTAACTAAAACTAATACTAATATATATCATTTCTTGAAAAATGTAAAAGTTTAACTTGAAGTACTAAAATAACTACAACTAAAACCAATAAAATTAACAAAAATCTATATCAACATTTAAAGAAGAAAATTAAAATGACAAAAAACACACAACAAAAATTACTAAAACAAAATTGCTGTGGAAACAGAAAATATTCAAATAAAATCTAATTAGATTTTTTGTTTATTATAACATTGTTATACTAAAATAAAAGTATTCTCAACAGCCCAACATTGTATTCATCTATTGTTTATTTCAGAAATATATTTAAAAATATTTTAAAAGTCATAAAAATCATAAAAAAGTTATGATTTCTAGAAGATCATTTATAGTGTTACAATAATATTTTGTGCACTATTTACAGGAGCTTTAAATTTGCTTTTGTGTGTCATATTTTTTAAATGTTGTTTTACTGGCCATAAAACCATCATCACTGTCCAAAATAAGAATTTATTTCAATGAACTGATACCACTCAAGTATTTTGACAAATTCATAACACAATCTTCATTTTATATATGCTTAGAAAAAAAGTCCAGTAATACAAATGCCTTTGACAAAAAAATATGCATATGTATATACATACATATATGTATATGCGTTAAAAAAAAAAATAAATAAAAATAAAAAAATATATATATAGTCATGGCCAAAAATATCGGCACCCTTGGTAAATATGATCCAAGAAGGCTCTGAAAATAAATCTGCATTGTTAATCCTTTTGATCTTTTATTTTAAAAAATCCTCAAAAATCTAACCTTTCATTGGATAATAAGAATTTAAAATGGGGGGAAATATCATTATGAAATAAATGTTTTTCTCTAATACACGTTGGACACAATTATTGGTACCCCTAGAAATTCTTACGAGTAAAATATCTCTGAAGTATATTCCCATTCATATTCACAATTTTGAGCACTCCAGGGTGATTATGAACATGAAATTATCCAGCCATGGCTTCCTGTTTCACAGAAATATAAATAGGAGGGAAAACAAAGCAAAAAAATTCCCTTAATCATCCATCACAATGAGAAAAACTAGAGAATATATTTCTGATGTGCAGCAAAAGATAATTGAGCTTCACAAATTAGTGAAATGGCTTTAAGAAAAGAGCTACAGCAGTGAAAATTCCCATTTCCACCATCAGGGCAATAATTAAGAATTTCCAAACAACATAAAATGTTATGAATCTGCCTGGAAGAGGACGTGTCTATATCGTCCTAATGCACGGTGAGAAGGAGAGTTTGAGTGGCTAAAGACTCTCCAAGGACCACAGCTGGAGAACTGCAGAAAATAGTTGAGTCTCGGGGTCCGAAAACCTTAAAAAAAAAAAAAAAAAAAATTGTCAAACAGCACCTACATCAGCACATGTTGTTTGGGAGGGTTTCAAGAAAAATTCTCCTCGCTCATCCAAAAACAAACTCCAGCATATTCAGTTATCAGACACGACTGAAACTTCAAATGGGACTGGATTCTATGGTCAGATGAAACTAAAAAATTAGCTTTTTAGCAGCAAACACTCAAGATGCGTTTGGTGAACACAGGGATAAAATGTACCCCATGTGTACAATGAAATATACTGCTGTATTTTTGATGTTGTGGGTCTATATTTCTGCTGGAGGTCCTGGACATCTTGTTTAGACACATGGCATCATGGATTCTATCAAATACCAACAGATAAAAAAATCAATAAGTGACTGACTCTGTTAGAAATCTTATAATGGGCCATGTTTGGATCTTCCAGCCGTACAATAATCCAAACACAAACCTCAAAAACAACACAAAAATGGGTCACTGAGCACAAAAGCAAGCTTCTGCTGGCCATTCCAGTCCTCTGACCTGAAGCCTATAGAAAATGAGTGTGAACTGAAGAGAAGAAGCACCAACATGGAGCTGGGAATCTAAAGGGTCTGGAGTGATTCTGGATGAAGGAATGGTCTCTGATCTCTTGTCAGGTGTTCTCTAACCTCATCAGGCATTATAGGAGAACATTTAGAGCTGTTAAACTGGCAAATGGAGGTTTCAAAAAGTATTGAATAAAAGGGTGCCGTTAATTGTGGCCAATGTGTATTAGAGAAAAACATTTATTTCATAATGATATTTCCCCCCATTTTAAATTCTTATTATCCAATGAAAGGTTAGATTTTTGAGAATTTTTTAAATAAAAGATCAAAAGAATTAACAATGAAGATTAATTTTCACAGCCTTCTTTGATCATATTTACCAAGGGTGCCGATATTTTTGGCCATGACTGTGTGTATGTATGTATATATGTGTGTGTATATATATATATGTATGTATGGACCTGTGTTTTATGATATTTATTGTATATGTTAAATAGAAGTTATATTTATGTTTCATCAGCATATATCTGACATATATCAAAATAAATGATGATATATGAAAAATATAGTAGTCAACATTTGAAGTGGATCTAAACCTTTCATCAAAGTTGTCCTAAAACCAAAACAATACTCATTCTTGTCTTAGGAGAACTTACTTTTTTGATCCACTTCAAATGTTGACTACTGTATATGATTCTCAAAAAGTGAAAAAAGAACCCTTGAAAATCAATATCAGGACGCAAACATTCATTAATGCCGGAAACAACCAATATTTAGACAGTGTTATTCTTACATTACAAATCTAGCTTGTTGTATCCACAGAAATCTTTGAATCAGCAGACAACAAAGAGGAATCTTTTATTATATCAGTTTCATAAAATGTTTCTAAAATGTCACTCTCATATTCATGTAATGGTTGTACTTCAACACAAACTCAGAATGACCCACTCAACCCACATTTTTTCTACTGAGCCACCCTTTCTCTGAAGAGAGAAATCAAAGACGTGCAGTAATGTGGATCTTCCACTTCTCAAAGCTGATGGACTGAATCCAGATCAGATGTCACTGATGATTTGACCCACATTCCTGACTGTAGTTGTGTTCTGTCATATGACTCTCACGTGACTCCATCACAAACTACAATCACACCTTGTGATGCCAGTTTCTCAAGGAAAATGATTTAGGCTAAGGGTTATTCTCATTTAAAGAGCATCTAATGTGTTTTATAACCAAACATCAGCTGCAAAACCCAACCCTAATTCGACTCTTCACTGTATTTCAGCCAGAAAAGCTTAATAAAATCATAACAGCAGTCATGAAACACCAATCACTTCATCTGTAACTCACCAGCAAGGTCAATATCATCAATCAGTTCCCAACCAGGAGCGGAAGCTGGCATCAGAAGAGCACATTTATGTCTTTAACCCCAACTAACTTCCATAAAGTCCACAAAAATATGAAGTCAATCCGAATTGAAGCGCATTTCAACTGAAAAGTGCCGCGCTGTTTTTCAGACGCTCTCTGTGAGAACAGTGAGCAGGTGAAGGGGGCGGGGCTAAGGCGAAACAACGCGAGGATTGCGTGTGCGGGCTGTCAATCAAATGAACCCCCGCCTCTGAAACCAATAGCAACCGGCTGTGATGCCGGAAACTTGTGTTTTGGATGCAGTTCGCGCTGTTTAGTCGGAATAAAGTTTTTATTTTATAAAATAACGCCATAAAGCTCTTAATCAGAGGTAAGATTTCTGAATCTTTCTGAGAATATATATTAAAAACATGAAAACGGTTGTATGTGGAACATCGGAATGATTATGTTACAGTAGGACAGTTTTATATCTCTCGTGTGTGTATTTATATATTTTAGGATTTTGTCTGTATATCATACGCTTGAATTGACAGAAATGTTGATATTAATGTTTTGATAGAAGTTCGTAAACAAAAAGAAGTTGTGTAATATTTTTTGACGTTCGATATATTGACTATAAATACCTTCTGATACCATCACAATCACATTACACACACACACACACACACACTACCTTTTTTGAAAAGTTTTAAGATTACGACTTTAAGTCACTTTTAAAATTAGCTTTGTGTTTATTAACTTTATACTAGTTTATAAATAATGTTTGGGTTGATTTTTAATGATAATCTATTAACATGCGTGTATTCATCTATTGTTTATTTCTGAAATGTATTTTAAAATATTTTATTAGAGGTCTATATCATGACTTTTATGTCTTAAGTTTTTATGTATTCTAGAAGATCATTTATAGTGTTATGATGATATTTTGTGCAATATTTACAGGAGCTTTTGTATTTGATTTGCTTTTATAGGTCATATTTTTTACATTTTGTTTTTATAGGCCATTAAACAGCCGTAATTGTCCAGAATGAGAATTTATTTCATTGAAGTATTTTCACATAAATTCATAAGATAATCTTAATTTTATAAATGGTTAAAAAAAATTTTTTAAAAAAAAGTTATGTTAAAAATTAAATTATGAATAATAAAACATAAAAACAGATTAAAGTTACATATTTTAAAATACTGTGAGATTCAACTGTTTGTCATATTATTTTTCAACACCAGATGTCGCCCCTGTAGTTTTTTGGGTTGGATTCCAAATAGAAGTGCACTGCTTCCTACTGTACTACGTTATTTATTTTTCCACGAAGATTATTTTCAGTTATCATCTCAAACAATAAAAAAAATATTGCATAATTAATTATATGCAATTTCTATTCCAAAAATTGTGTTCATATCAAATAATGACTCAATAGAAAGCGATGTTGACAACCTTGAGCGCATTGCATTTGAAAAAAAAAAAATGTCATTCAGCATATTCGATGCATACAGTAAATTCAGATACTGTGCATAGTATACATACTGCAGAAAAAGAAATAGTAGTATAGTAGTATGCTATTGCACACATAGACAGACACGGTTTCAGATGAATAGAGCCAATAATGTCTATGAAATCTCTCTCTTACTGTCTTTTCCACCGGCAGACATGAGTTCAAAAAGACCCAAGAGCAAAGAGGCCAGTAAAATAAAGGGAAAAGGTACAAATAAAGGTACAAATATTCTGTCCAAATCAACAAACAACAAGAAACAATATATATATATATATATATATATATATATATATATATATATATATATATATATAGTAGTATTTTTACTATTTCATTTATGAACATTTTTATTGGTAGTAGTAGTAGTAGTAGTAGTAGTAATAATAATTATCACTAATTATAGCTTTAATCCTAATCTAACATTAAAACATTGCTTAGTATCCAAAGCATCTTCTGATTTCTAATGTCTTACTTTTTTGCAGATAAAAAGGAGAATAATTTTCCCACTGCAGATGAAAGTGCATCAGAACCTGGTAAGTGTCTCATATTGCTCTTATAAGATAATATTTAACGGGTTTTGTAGCATTTTATTTTATGTCTCTGAAGACCACTTACAGCATCAGTTAAGGTCTTTTTTACCAAAATCAGCCATAACCAGATTCTCAGATTGGTTTAGAGCATCTCTGGATCGTTTCCAGCATAAGATTTCTGAATCTTACTGAGAATATATATTAAAAACATGAAAACGGTTGTATGTGGAACATCGGAACCACTCTTTTTTTTCCATTCATTCAGGAGCTGTGATCAGATGATACGTCTGGAGGCACGTAGCCAGGCCTCCTTTCTCTCTTTTATTCTCAGAGTCCAGTTTCCCTACCTGTCCTACTCACAACATACATACTTTTTAGTACTGCAGGCTACATATTAAGACACTACAGTAGTGTCTTAATATCAGTGACTTGTTAACAGATTATAAAAATGCATCTTGATACTCTTTTGTATTTTGTTTGTGTTTGTGGATAAAATCATTACCTGACCTCTTCTGGCCAAAACAGGCTACTGCACCATAACAAACTGCTTCTAACAGAGAAATTAGGGCTTGTACTGTCATAAACCCTCATTAAAGTCTAACAGGGCTTGTTTAATATCCCAGACAGTTTCCTTTTCATGTTTTCTAAAGGGCACGTGTGTTCGGTTAGTAGAGAAAGCTCAATTATGTAATTATACGGGCTATAAAACCATATGAGTTTCCATTGCAGTAAAGCGCCAGCGGCTCCTCTGGATTAAATGACCTGAATGCTGTCGCTTGTATCAGATGTTACCGGCTACAACATGTTCAGCTGGTTCTTGTTGAGAGAAATTTTGCTGATGATGTCTGGATTTCCCTCAGGTGTCCAAACCTGTGATGTCACACAAACAAAATATAACATGCACACACACTTTGACATGAATAGATATAGTTCTCCCAAAAATGTTCACCCTGCTCATTTTGTTGAATTTCGACAGTCACCATTCATTAGCATTGTATGCTGTATGTACTTACTCTAACAGCCGGGTCTCACGTCCATTTCAGGTTCAGGTTCAGTTATGTCACAGATAGCGCTCTGAAGGGAAGCTGATATCTCTGTTTGTATGAGAAACTCATTCAAGAGCACATCTGTCAGTAAAACACTGGACAAAAACAATCCACAACATTCTAGCAACTGCTTAGCAACCCCCTGGCAACCACCCATAACACTCTAGCAACTGCATAGCAACCCCCTGGCAACCACTCAAACTGTATATTCAGTAATGTATACCTGATCGCAGTGACTCCACCCCCCACAGGTCATCCCGACTACATCTTCCCGCTGGTCCTGACCTCTGCCACACAGGAGCTGTTTGGTTGCCGGGCAGATGAGGATTTAACCGGAGAAAATCCTTACAAGCTGCTGAAAAAAGAAGACATCATAAAGGACATGAAAACCAGAGCGTCCGTGTCTGACTTCAGCCCCATCAAACAATTAGTGCTGGTAAGATTCAGAAACACTTTCTATACCCATTCATGAGCTGAAGAAGATCCGAACCTGATGGAGCTGGCTTAGATCAGCCTAGTGGTTAAAGATCTGGTTCAGAATGTCGAGACCCTGAAAAAAATTCTATTCGTTTTCTGCAGGACTACCCTGAAGATGAACTTCTGCTGGTGTTTGACAGAGACTTCACATACGGACAGAGCTTCTATCTGGTGCTCACAGTAGAGGCCAAAGAGAACATACTGAAGGTGAGGAAACAGGACGGACAGACAGACAGACAGACAGACAGATAGATAGATAGATAGATAGATAGATAGATAGATAGATAGATAGATAGATAGATAGATAGATAGATAGATAGATAGATAGATAGAGAATGACAGATAGATAGAGAGACAGACAGATGGATGGATGGATGGATGGATGCATGGATAGGTGGATAGAAAGACAGACAGACAGACAGACCAAGACAGATAGATAGATAGATAGATAGATAGATAGATAGATAGATAGATAGATAGATAGATAGATAGATAGATAGATAGATAGATAGATAGATAGAGACTGACAGACGGATAGAAAGAGAGACAGACAGATGGATGGACAGACAGACAGACAGACAGACAGCTAGATAGAAAGATAGATAGATAGATAGATAGATAGATAGATAGATAGATAGATAGATAGATAGATAGATATTAACCAGTGTTCAGTTGTGTTTGTAGCCTTTAGTACAGGGTGATGATGAAGAGCAGATGGAGGGTGAAGAGGAGGAGGAGGAGATGATCATTCCAAAAACTCCAGAGCCTCATCCATGGATCTCTCTGGGAAGCGAGCTGGAGATTGAGGAAGAGTCGGTCACAGAGTCCAGACCCAGAGTAAGAGAGATGCATCATGGGATATTTATCAGAGCCATTGCTGATCTCATTTATGGGGCATTAGCTCACCTCTTTGTCTCTCTGTCCAGCTCAGGTATAAGATCTCTCCTCTGCTGCGGCGCTGTGGCGCTCCGGTGTGTTTTTCCGACCGAAGCGCTCTGGATGGGAAGGAGGGATTCGTGGAGTGTCCATCATACGAGGACAAGAGCTTCAGCATCAGAGAGATGGAGAGAGACACAGCCATTCAGGCCTCCAGCGACACCAAACACTCATCCACTCAGACACAGTGGTACAAACACCTCCAGACATTTACATCGTCTCAACTCTCTCTGAAGTTTGTTCTGAAAGTTTAGTTAGCAGATGGAACATATTTATATCACATGATCAGTGTTGGGCTAGTTACTCAAAAAAAAAAATTATATTACTCATTACTAGTTACTCCTTTTAAAAGTAATATTATTACTTATTACTTTCTGGCAAAAGTAATTAGTTACACTACTAATTACATTACTTTTCTTTCACACCCCATGCACATAAGTTGTAATTGTGTATCTTCCCCATAAAATTAGTCTAAAATGTTACTAACAATATATTTCTGCCTCATCATTTGACCAAAATCCACATTGGATCGCAGTCAGAAGTTATTACAAACACTCAGAGGTGATTAATAGTAACGTTTAAGTAAAAGTGTTGTATTAATCTCATTAATTGTCATGTGTAGCTTGAAGCAAACTGTATCTCTGATTTCTCTGTTACCCATATACGGATTATGGATTATATTCTATGATGAATTTTATCAAAAGAAATCATATAAGTTCATAAATGTTTCGTTCTCTAAAAAGATTTTATACAATTTATATTGGGATCATAGGGATGTGGTGGGCAAGCCATATAATGCCAGAGTAAAGTAATGCCACAACTTTCATATCAGTGTTCAGATAATCTTTTCTCCTGACAAAATTAATGTAATGCCAATATTTCCATCCACTGAATGTAAGCTTTTTCATATATCAAGATTGCCTGCTGCACTGGTGACTTCATGTGCCTGTGCAAATTGTGAAAATTATGAAAATAAATCTAGGAATTATTGGATTGTTGAACTTCAAATCAGTAGGGATTGAGGCATCGAAAATTACTAAGTAACTAGCTGTTTTATGGATAGTAATTGTAATATTATTACTGAAATCTTATTAGTAATTAGTTACACTAATTGAATATTATTACTGTAACTAGTTACGAGTAATGGCCAAGACTGCCCATGATGCATGAATTACAGGAAGTACCCAAGGAACATGTGGACCCAGTATGAGTCCAGAGATTTCAGCCCAGAGGAGAAAGAACATCACCTGCAATCAGAAAACCTGAAGAACTTCATCACATCTGTACTGATAAGGTAGGACGAGGTGAACGTGACGTCTCAGAGGTCCCACAACTCATTTCATTAGTCCAATGCAATCACTTTGTTACTCTGTTAGGACAGTATTGTGTGTTAATGTATTGTGAACTCACTTGATGTCTCGCAGGTTTGAAATCTCTCTGCAGCAGAATCACATTATGGATGTTTTCTGTGACAACTGGTCAGCGCTGTGTGAAGACGATGGTGCGCTGACGGGGAAAACAGAGACGCAGCTGAAGGAATATCAGTCCTTCATGGACCTTCACTTCAGCAAAGAGAAAACCATTAGCCACATCCACTGGCATCCCACCATCAGTGGTCAGAATGAGCTTCACTGTGGACAAATTAGGGTTAATACGTAATTTTAGTAAAAGTAAATAAGCAAGCAATAATAAATAAGTTTAATAAATAAACAAATAAAATAAAATCGTTATAGTACAAAATAGAATAAAAAATTCCATAGTGCTATATAAATTAAAATTAAAATAAAATTAAAATTAAAATAAAATATCTATAGTGCAAAATAAATTAAACCAGCCATAGTGCAAAAAGCAAAAAAATCTATAGTGCTAAATAAAATAAAACACCCATAGTGAAAAATAATAAAATAACAATATAATAAAATAAAATACCTATAGTGCAAAATAAAAAATAAAATATACATAGTGCTAAATAAAATAACATGGCCATATTGCCAAATAAAATAAATAATAATAAAATATAAATGTGTGTTTTGTGTGTGTGTGGCAGGTGTGATTGCTGTGTCCATGACGGAGAGATTTTCTCTTGAAGAACGGATCGATAACTCCACTAAACTCCTTCTAAACCCATCCTACATTCTCTTCTGGAACTTCACTGACCCTATAAATCCACAGGTAATCAAAATCACTGGTATATATTAAGTATACCAGAGTACCAGTATACTATATACTGTGCAGTAAGTAAATAACATGTAAAGTACAAAATACACGATAGCTTTCAAAACAGTAATATGCTACACTGGTCACATGACCTCATTAAGTTGTGTTTAATTCAGTATGTGGCGTCCAATTATCGTGAACATAAAAAAAATTCATTCTAACTGTATAAACAGGCAGTTTTTGATGAAGACATCATGATCAGTGTAAATAAAAGCTTTCTATTGTGCATCGCTTTAAATAGAACCTTTCAACACACCTGAATGAAGTTTCAGTATTTCAGCAGATGATTTTAATATGAAGCTGATGTGAGATTCAGTGTGGAAGGTGAAATCTGATAACAGTATGTTCTACAGACACGAACAGAAGAGCTGTTTTGACCTGAATCCGTCTGTCCATTGTTTGCATTGTAGTTGCAGCTGGAATGTCCTGATGATGTGCTGTGCTTCCAGTTCTGTCCGTCCGACCCAAATATCATCGCTGGCGGCTGCATGAACGGCCAGGTGCAGAATTAGATCATTCTCAGTCTGTTCGTCCTTTTATTTACCATTTATTGTTAATTTTACCTCTTGCGGATCTGTTTTGATTATTTTTAAGGAAAGACACTACAGGTATAGGGTGAAAAAAGACACTATAGGGTGAAAAATATTAAATAATAGATATTACCATACTACCCCAGTTGATTAATCACAGTACATTAAGACAATTGATTTGTATAATTCTCTGAAAAACAAGGTTTTTTAAATCTGCAAAATGAGGCATTTTCTATTTAAATATGCAGTTACTTGTGTATAATTCCATAAAACAGATCTGAACATCGGATAAAGCCAGTTTCAAAATTCTTGTTTGATTTTGTTGACATAGCAGAGTTAAAGGTTTTTATAGAGGGGATTTTGGATTTCTCTTTTTTATCACTCCATAAATCAAAAAAATACTGTCAACAGACAGAAAAAAATACATTTTCACCATGTTTTTAGGAATAAAATGTTATAAATATATAATTGATATAAATCAATGTGAATGATATATGAACAAACCCCTCAGAAAAACCTTCAGAATATCCATAGGAATAAAACTGCTAAGTTTGGTGTTTGTAAGTGCTGTTGAAGTGGAGGAGAAAACCTTTAAAAATATGCAATGTAATTGATATTTACAGACACAAATGGATAAAGTGCAATAAAAATTCAGCTGAATGATATATGAACAAACCCTTCAGTAAAAACCTTCAGAATATAGAGAGGAATAAAACTGCTAGGTTTGGTGTATGTAAGTGCTGCTGAAGTGGAGAAACAAACTCTTTAAAGAAATGTATTGTAATTGGAATCTACAGCCGAAAATGGATAAAGTGCAATAAAAACTCAGGTGTACGATATATGAACAAACCCTTCAGTAAAAAACCTTCAGAATATAGAGAGGAATTAAACTGCTAGGTTTGGTGTTTGTAAGTGCTGCTGAAGTGGAGAACAAAACTTTTAAATATATATATTGTAATTGAAATCTACAGATGCAAATAGATAAACTGCTATAAAATAAACACTTAAATGTATATTATGGATGTTTTCTTTCCACTAGTCTAAAAGATGACATGTTATGGAAGTAAAAGAGCCAAAAATCTCAAAATTGAAAAGTGCATGAAAAAAACCAATGGTTTTGTCTGTAGTGTTTTTTAGCATTTTGATTTACCATTGTGTATAAAATGTGCTGTATAAATAAACTTACTTCGCCTTGTTACTTCTTTTTTTCCCTTTGAATGGCTTTCAATGGCTTACAATCCTTATCTCTGGAAGCACTTCTCCACAAAGGCCTAAAACATACCAAACACGTGATGTTCTGATTATATTAATGTTCAATATAAGTCTATGTGCATCATCTATGACGTTAACATATTGTAATACTTTTAACTCATGACATGCAGCTTATTCATTAGCTTGTTTTGTGTTTACAGGTAGTATTATGGGATATCTCAGCACATGTGGAGAGACTGCAGGACACACGCAGCGGCGGCAAAAACATCTCAAACAAACTAGTGAGTTAAACACACAGCTGTTGTGTGTTTAATCTAGCGGCTGTCCACAACCGGTCATGTGACTCCTGATGATCTATTTAGAGTTCATTTAATTAAGTGACGTTTAACTGATACCTTATACAAACACACTCACACAATCACAGAAAATTAAACCTGTGGTTATTAAGAGCGTGTGCATGTTTACAACTGTTTACTTTGCGTGTACCACCATATTGCGTCCAGATGTGAGCTAAATGTGACACAACCTTGCTTTCATGGCATCTTCAAATGTAAAAATGATGTATAAATAAAGATGTGTTAGTTTCTAGTCATTATTATTAGCATTATGTAAAAACAATCCTAGCTTATGGTATGTGCTTATTCAAATACACTGTAAAAATATTGCAATTTTAATGGTAAAAAAAAAAACTACAAAATGTTACGGTAAAAACCTGTTCACTGGTTACATTATTCTGTAATAGATCTAATGGGACATTTCATGTAATTTTTGTTAAATGTACAGCTTTTGGAAGTGAAAAAAGTATAATATACAGTGATTTTTTTTTAAAAGATGGTTGTCAGTATATTATAAAGGTACTATATTTGGTATGTTAACTTATATCAGTTAATGAAATATATTTTTTATTGTAAATTTAAATTCTGTAAATTTTAATCTGTAAAATGTACAAATTATGTTAAAGTTCTGGCAACAAATGCTGCTGACTTTTTACTGTAAATTTCAGAGATTTTTTTCCCCTTTGTTATATTATAAAGGTAAAAAATGGCATATTAACACATTTCAGTTACTGATATATAGTTTTTTTTTTCTCCTGTAAATTTAAATTCTGTAATTTTAATCTATAAAATTTACAGATTATGGTAAATTTTCCCCACTTTTTTATATTATAAAGGTAAATTATTTGGTATATTACCATATTTCAGTTTATGAAGCATATTTTCTACTGTAAATTTAAGATCTGTAAATTTAAATATGTAAAATTAAACTGTAAAAACATAGTAAAGTTCTTGCAACCATAGCTGCCAATTTGTACTTTAAATTTCAATAATTATTATTACTGTTTTTCCAGGACAAAAACAATGTGACTCCAGTGGTCCGGTACTGTGCTGTATCTGGGATAGAGAACGGACACAAAGCTCCAATCACAGACATTCAGTGGCTGCCGGAAACCTTCGAGGTACACAAGGGGTTAACTGTCCTGTCTTAAAATACGGAAAAACATAACAGTTACTGTACCTTTAAGAGTTTAACATTTAATTCAACTGGCCATGTACACACTAAAATATTAATATTCATTCATTTCTCACTCAGTTGTCCAAATTAGGAATTCCAGTGGAAAATCCGAGTCGTATCTCCGTTCAGCTGGTCACATGTGCTCCTGACTGGTGTGGATATCTACACTAGATGCATACATTCATGTTAATGTTCTAGTTTACTATCAAACTCTATCCTCACTGTGTGTGTATATATATTTTAGCTGTGTGTTATTCTGGGACCTTCGGCCTCCTCGTGTTGTATCTCAGCCCCTCACAGACGTGAAGCAGAAATCTGAGGAAAAGCCTCTGGAAAACCCTCATGGTGTTCCCAATACGTTCAAACACCTCAACCTGACTTGGAAACCCTTTATCCGTGTATGTGATGTTTAAAAATATGGTTTTAAGACATATAAATCTCTAGGACTTTTCACACTGTGCTAAACCCAGGTTAGCGTTGTTCTAAATCATGCATTTTAAATAAAGAGACCGTTTTATTCTTACCTTTTATAGTCCAAAAAGTCCATTCAGGAAAAACTTGATAGTATAGTCCGCAATATATAAAATGACGATGTGCAATGCTAGAGCCATTATGTAAACAGGAATGGAAGCTTGTTTCCGCCACAGGATAAAAAAATAAAAAAGGTAATTGCAACATTTCATCTCACAATACTGTTTTTCTCAGATTTCTAAGATTACTTAGAAAGTTACTTAGAAGTCAAAATTGTGAGATGTAAACTTAGATTTCTGAGAAAAAAAGTAAAGATTTTGAGATGTAAATTTAGAATTCTGAGGAAAAATGTCAAAATTACAAGATGTCATTTTAGAACGCTGGGAAAAAATGTCAAAATTGTGAGATGTAAACCTAGAATTCTAAGAAAAAAATCTAAATTGCGAGATATAAACTTAGAATTCTGAGAAAAAAGTAAAAATTTTGAGATGTAAATTTAGAATTCTGAGGAAAAAAGTTAAAATTGCGAGATGTAAACTTAGAATTCAGAGGAAAAAAAATCTGAATTGCGAGATATAAGCTTAGAATTCTGAGAAAAAAGCCAAAATTGAGAGATGTAAACTTAGAATTTCGAGAAGAAAGTCAGAATTGTGAGATATAAACTTATAATTCTGAGAAAAGAAGTCAAAATTGCAAGATGTAAACCTAGAATTCTAAGAAAAAAGTCAAAATTGCGAGATGTAAATTTAGAATTCTGAGGAAAAAAGTTAAAATTGTGAGATGTAAATTTAGAATTCTGAAGAAAAAAGTTAAAATTGTGAGATGTAAACTTAGAATTCCAAGATAAAAAATCACAATTCCGAGATATAAGCTTATAATTCTGAGAAAAAAAGTCAAAATTGTGAGATATAAGCTTAGAATTCTGAGAAAAAATGTCAAAATTGCGAGATTTAACTTAGAATTCTGAGAAAAAGTCAAAATTGCGAGATTTAACTTAGAATTGGGAGAAAAAGTCAAAATTGCGAGATTTAACTTAGAATTGGGAGAAAAAGTCAAAATTGCGAGATTTAACTTAGAATTGGGAGAAAAAGTCAGAATTGGGAGATGTAAGCTTAGAATTGTGAGACAAAAGTCATTATTGTGAGATGTAAACTTAGAATTGTGAGATAAAAGTCAGAATTGTGAGATGTAAACTTAGAATTCTAAGAAAAAAGTCAAAACTGCAAGATGTAAACTTAGAATTCTGAGAAAAAGTCAAAATTGTGAGATTTAATTTAGAATTGGGAGAAAAAAAGTCAGAATTACGAGATGTAAACTTAGAATTGTGAGACAAGTGTCAAAATTACGAGGAGTAAACTTGGAATTATAAGAATTCAGCATTATGAGAAAAAAGTCAGAATTGTAAAATAAGTCGCAGTTGCCTTTTTATTTATTTTTTTATTCTGTAGTGGAAACAAGCTTCCATAAACAGGTTGCTTGCTGCGTTTGTCCAATCAATGACACTGACACCGCAAATATGCAAATAAGGCTGTTAACCCAGGATTTAGGAATGTAAAGTGTGAAACGTACGTTTATGAATAGGATTACCCAGGATTAATTGTTAGCCTTGGGTAATTTATGGGCAGTGTAAAACGTGAAGCAAGATGACCCTGGATTCCATTTACTGCAGGTCTCCTTACCAAAGATTGGCTCTAGTGGTGAATACAGTCCTCTGAAGTTCAGCTTGAGGGACAATACAGTGGACTGTCCTACAGGTGAGACACCAGCACTGAAAGACACACATGTATTTGGCTTGGTGAGACCTATAAATGCAAGTTTAACTAGTCATGCAGTGATGATAATGTAGTCAGCATGACGCCTCTCTGTTAAATAAGCAGAGCTCTGAAATAATATTCACCATCACACCACTGCTCTACAAACACTGACTCTACAGCGCTGTTTCATCTGTCAGCTCATTCCACACAGACCAAGAGATCCAGCTGGTGAAGAGATTCAGCATAACGTGTGCATCATATAAAATAAATAAATAAAATAAACATTTTCTAAAAAAGATGAAATATTTTAAATTAAAATTTAAAAAAAAAATGTAAAAATAAAAAAAAATAAAAATATATAAACTTTTTTTTTTTTTTAAAGGATTAAATATTTTATTTGTTTACCTCAGAGACCAGGAGGTCCAGCTGATGAAGAGTTTTGGCATCTACAGCCTCCAGAATGAATTTTCTGCCAATGCTGGAGGATTTGATGAAAAAGTCCAGCATAAATATTTATTTTGCACAAATTTAATAATGATAATAATAATGACTCTATTTATTCTATTATTAATTCTATTATTTGGGGGGGGGGGGGGGGGGGGCAATTACAATTACAATGAAACAATTACTAAAAAATATAAAATTATTTATTGTATAATTTAAAATAAATAAAACAATACAAAAGATTAACTATTTTATTTTAAATAAATAAATAAATAACCAAAATAATAAATAAAATAATATTTAATAAATAAAACTAAATGAAATATTTTGTCTTTATTTAAAAATTCAATGTTTTATTTCCTGCATGTCATAGGATATTAACATTAAACGACGTCAAAGAATCATGAACATGCAAATGTGCTGTTAAATTGCGACAGTATGAATTTAAAATCTCAAGGAGGTCACAAATGAAAATTTGAGCTCAAATGGGTTTGGCTGACAAAAAAGTTTGGGAACAACTGCATTAGAATACACAGTGCATTACAGTGTGACTCCAAAAACTGAAGGCCAGAGGCATTTCTATTTACATTTCATGCACACCGAGTGTTGATTTGGATCCTGGTTAGAGTTTCTCCTCGTCTCCGTCTTCTCTTTAGGAGACAAACCTCCACAGAACGCAGATCGTGAGGAAGGCTGTGGGTTCGCGCAGCTTCGGGTGCCGTCGGCCAACAGCAGAAACCTCTGGAGAGCATCAGCACCAAACTGTATGTGGGGACAGAGGTGAGACGCTTCAATGACAGAACGGTCAAAACATGTCTTATAAAACAGATTCCAGCTCTACTATCCCAATGCATGAGCCATATTCTTCTAATACACATAAGCTGCTTGTAATATCAGTGGTTTTGATGAATAGTCTATTAATAAATGTATTTTGGCATACTGCTGTTCTGGCTGTGCTTTAATCAGGATGGTGAACTCGTTTACACCGACTGGAAAATGGAGAAGGACAACGACTCCGGACGTCTGCTGAGTAAGACACTAGAAAACAACCGAACAACACATTTTTACACACATACACGGATTTGAATTCAAAGGTCATTAGTGATAGTTGATTACTATTGTACTCTTGATCAAGAACCTGAACCTCCGGCTGCTCCCAGGGATCCTGCCTGTAGAAAATGAAGAGTAAATCACCTAAGGTTTAAATCATTTGCTAATAAGAGACACATATTAAAGGAACGGTTCATCCAGACATGTTTTCCAAACTTGAATGTTTTGGAGAATCTTCACATTGATTTTTTCCACATTAAACTTCATAGTGAAGAATTAACTTTTTTCCACAAGTACTGGAGTTCTGGAAAAATAAAACTTCATCATAAATGTAAAACACTTACTAAAAAAGATGAAATAGTTTATCAGATAAAGTAAAATTTAAATGAATAATAATAATTTTAAAAATCTAAATAAAACTTACTTAAAAAGATTCAATATTTTATTTGAAATAAAGTTAAGAAATATTTTTAAAATAAAAACAATCAAAATATAATACTTATTAAAAAGATATTTAATATATAAGATAAAATAATAATTTATTCAAAATAAATTAAAGCAATAATTTGAAAATAAAAGCAGTCAAAATAAAGTACAAAATAAAAAAAAGAAAAACATTTATTTGAAATAAAATAATAAAAAAAATCAAAAACAATAACAATTGTAAATAAATTCAAATAAACAAATGAATAATTTTAAAATAAAAACAAAATATTAAATATTTTATTTTACATGCATAAAAAATTTAAATGAATAAATAAATACTTTTAACAAAAACAATCAAAATAAATACTCACTAAAAATATGAAATATTTAGTTAAAAATAAATAAATAAATAAATAAATATTTAAAACAATCAAAAATAAAATACATATTAAAAAGATGAAATATAAATATAATCAAGAAATATTTTTAAAAAACAATCAAAATAAAACACAAAAGATTAAATATTTTATTTTAAATAAATTACAAATAAAATAAATACAAAAAAAACACAAAATAAAATTTCATCTTTACTAAAAAATATAATTTTATTTGTTTACCTGCATGTCATGTGACCATTAAAGAAACGTGAACATGCCTAAATGTTAAATGATTGAAATATTAACTATTTTTGTATGTTAAATATATATTAAATATTTTTGTGAGATAAAAACAGCATAAAGGCAAGATTAAACACCTGAAATCTCACTGTGGAAGCTTTGAGCAAACCAAACAACAATAAAGCCTTCCCTATTAATGAGGAAACCACACAGTTACCTCGTTATTATGAGTCTGTCAGGTAGCTGCGCTTCTCAGACGCTGACGAGTGTGTAATGAGTCAATAAAACAGGACTTCAGATCCATCAGTCTCATTGTTCATGCGGTTTCCCACAGGCAGCAAACACTGAGCTCATCGCTTTTGGCAGAGATCGAACCTAATTCCACCAAGCCACCACCTTCAGCCTGTAAAACAAGATTTCCAGAAATATTACAGGATATTGAGTTTCATTAGTGCTGAGAGGCAAAAGCAGCATGTCTGAACTGTGAGCGTTCAATCTTAATCAAGCCTTTTACTTGGATTTCAGACACATTTCATTTTTGTTCTGTAACTCATGTTTGATCCTTTTCCCTTCAAAAGTAGCTTTTGGCTCTCTTAATGTTCACTTGACATGCAGGTTAGCAAATAAAATATTGAATCTTTTTTAGTAAGTGTTTTAATTATTATTTCAAATTTTATAAAAAAAAAAAAAAAAGAAATAAAACAATAATAAAAACAATAAAAAAACACTTAGTAAAAAAAGATGGAATATTTGAAATAAATTAAAATTAAAATAAGTAAATAATTTAAATAAATTAAACAATCAAAATAATCAAAATAAAACAATTACTAAAAAGATTAAATATTTTAAATAAGTTAAAAATAAAATAAATAGTTTTAACATAAAAACAATCAAAATAGATCACTTACTAAATATTTAAAATAAATCAAAATTGAAATAATCTTAAATTAAAAAAAATCTAAATATTACTATAAAGATAAAATATTTTATTTGAAATAAATAAATAAATCGTTTTAACATAAAAACAATTCAGATAAACCACTTACTAAAACATGAAATATTTAAAGTAAATAATAAATTAAAATATTATAAAATGATAAATTATTATAAAGTAATTTATAAAATAATATTAAAATAATTCATTTGAAATACAATTAATCAAAATTCCAGGTTTGGAGCAAGATGATCATTTTTGGGTGGACTACCATTTGCAGAATGTGTGTTTTGGACCTTGTGGGGTTTATTGTTAATATGATTATATGTATTGTGCAGAAGCTGAGTTTTTGGTGTGTGTTTTGTGTCAGGCACTAAACCCATCCAGCGGTTCCTCGTACACGACACTCTGGTCAACACTGTTAGCCGCTCTCCGTTCTTCAAGGACATCATCCTGACGGTCAGCAGCTTCAGCTTCACCATCTGGAGGGAAGGGGTCACGGTGAGGTCACGACAGAATCACACACTCAAACTCAAATCAGATGAAATCAAAGAAAAAACTCACCTGTGTTCTATATAAACACCTGAATCAATTCAACTTTAATCACCTGTTAAAGTTTAATTGATTCAGGTGTTTATCTAGTCATGATATTGTTATTAGTAGTAGTAGTAGTATTTTGCTACACTAGCAATAATCTTCTTATAGACTCTTTAATATATCATCAATATTTTAGGTTCAAATTTATGAATTTAGTTTTTTTTTTTTCTTTTTTTTTTACCACTTGTAACAACCATTTTGCACAAATGCATTGAAAAATGCATTTTTGTTTCCATACAAATGAATTATTTAACTGTTTTCCCCATATATACATATATGCACATAGCAAATACAAAGCTCTGGAGTTCTGAAAAGAAAAAAATCATCACCTAAAAATGTAAAAAACAAATTATTCTAAAATAAAAAGACTAACTAAGAAATAAATAAAAAAGATTAGATCTTTTATTTGTTTCTTTAAATAATAAATTACAGTAAACAAATAAAAAAACAATATGAAATACTGTAACTGAAATAAGAAAAAATATCGTTTTAAATAAAATGAACAAAATAAAACAATAAGAAATATTTTATTTAAAATAAAAAATGAAATAAATACTTTTAAAATATCAAACTAAATCAAAATAAATCAATATGAAATATTGTATTTGTAATAAAAATACTTTTAAAATAAAAACAATCAAAATAAAATAAAATAAAATAATATGAATGTTGTTTTTGAAATATATAAAAAATAAATAAATACTTCTAAAATAAAAACAATCCAAATAAAAATATGAGATATTGTATTTGAAATACAAAATAAACACTTTTAAAATAAAAACAATCATCATAAAAAAAGATGAAATATTTATTTGAAATGAATTAAAATATTTCAGGTTCATCAATATTTCAGGTTCAAAGTTATATGAATTTCTCTTCTTTTTATATCACTTTTAATAACCGTTTTTCCCTTTATGACTCATTTTCTTTCTTTTTTTCCTCTTTGTAAAACATGTACATGTTTTTAAATATATACAGTGCTGGCCAAAATGATTAGAACACTAGTATTTTCAGCAGCTAAAAATGTTTTTAAGTCAGTTATTTCTATCTTTTGCTAGTGTGTCAGTAGGAAATATCAGTTTACATTTCCAAACATTCATTTTGCCATTAATTGTAATAATCCAGTGAGATTTTTGTTTGTTCAGAGATCTGATCTGATCATCATCAGTCTGTCTGGAATGACATGAAGAAACAGAACAAACTGAGACAGAGTAAATCCAGAAGAACTGATGCTTCAAGAAATCTACCTGCAAAGCTACAGTACTGTTAGTTTTAGGCACTTGTGTACAAATGCTGTAAAATGAGGATGCTGTCAAAAATAATGTCATAAATAGATTTTCTTTATCAATTAACTAAATGAAATCAACATTTGTTGTGAGCATCCTTTGTGTTTAAAGCAGCTTTTGCTCTCGGTGCACTTGAGCAGAGTTTCTCAGGAGCTTTGAAGGTTTCTTGAAGCATCAGTTCTTCTGGATTTAGTCTGTCTCAGTTTGTTCTGTTTCTTCATGTCATTCCAGACAGACTGATGATGATCAGATCAGATCTCTGTGTGGAGCAAACTAAAATCTCACTGGATTATTACAATTAATGGCAAAATGAATGTTTAGAAATGTAAACTGATATTTCCTTCTGACACACTACAGCAAAAGATAGAAATAACTGACTTCAAACCATTTTTAGCTGCTGAAAATACTAGTGTTCTAATCATTTTGGCCACCACTGTATATTACATATATATATATATATATATATATATATATATATTACTGCATATTGTTTACGTTTTGCTTATAAAAGAATAAGTAAAATATGG